>JASPKZ010008725.1:0-177126 GCA_030220185.1 Diploptera punctata | reverse complement strand
GGTTTAAGCAGCGTCGTAAAGCTGATTTAAGCGTCCGGAAGAAAGCTACGTTTTTTAGCGCATCTATGAACTTTTTTTAGCTCCGGCTCTATAGTACGTACGGTGATATGTAGAGACCGGATGTTAGGGAAAATGCCAACATTTATTTATTATAGATATTGTAAAAGTGACTTCATATAAGTTCATACCTACGACCTTAGAGTTGTTTTCCATGAAGTTAATTTTGCCTATAAATGCCTATTTCAGCTTACAATGCCTATAAATGCCTATTTGTCATATTTTTTCTCGAAATTAACTTAGTATTTCCATGAAATCAATTGGAATGGACAAACTTCATGACAGATATAATTGCATAGAAATTTTCAAGTGTTCTTTTTATAAATTCTCTCGTAGGATATTATAGGATATGAGTGGCAATAAGACAAAAACCTAGCAGGTACATGGTTTCCGCCTCAATGCACTCCCATTAGGCGAAATAACAAGTACCGGCTATTTTATTTTAACGTAAGGCTGTAAATATTTTTTGTAAGAGCCTATTTTGAATTTTTTGTGCCTATATTAGTGCCTTTTTGCCTGCCTATTTTGAATTTTTTAAGTGCCTAACATTCGGACTCTAGTAATATGTTATGTACATAGAATATGTTAATTGCTCAAAAATGTCTTTAAATGATGGTAAAAACTCAATTCAGTTCAGTCAAGTAGCTTTTGTGTCCATGAAGGACAGACTCACAGACGTTCGTTTTTATATGTAAAGATTACACTTTTTTACATAAAATGGTCTTCAAATGTAAGTTCACAATATTTTTGTGTACTCGAAGCGCGACAGCCCTAGAAGGCCCTTGGCCTACCAGCCGGCTGCTGGCCTCACATCCACATGTGTTAATCACAAATCACTGGTTCATCGAACCAGTGTAGAGGTGACATGTGGTCAAGCAGGTCTAGTCCCTCAGCCGTTATAGCTGGTCTTCTCAACCTAGAGTCGCTACTTATTGTAATTACACAAATGCCTCAAGATGCTGGGCACCGGTCCCATACTGGCCGAAATTCCATGAGAAAATTTCTTTCCCCCCATGGGGACTCGAACCACCTCAAGTCTCGTAGCATCTTGCCTTAACCACTCGGCTACGATGCGGGACATTTTTTTTTGTACAGTGCTAGGAAACGGATAACATTTCTGGATTTGTTCTCAAATTTGTTTGAAAGCTTAGGTGATTGACAGATCAGAGATATATCAATATCACTATATCCATCCACAGTAATTCTGCTAGAAGGCAGGTCCTTCACTGCAATCATAGCATTTTCATGCTATGCTTGCAGCTTTACTAGGGAATTGTGTAGGTGTGGTAGCTTCCCGTTGCTTTCCACACCGGTGAAGGATGATGGTGATGATGATAATGATAAGGATGATGATGAAGATGATGGCCATATGATTTCGGGGACCGTTTGGGCCTAAAAGTTTTCCTGACATTTGTCTTACAGGTGAGGAAAAACCTATCACTATATTAATTATCCTTTATGTGAATTAAAGTGTAAAATTATGGAGTCGTATTTACCTGAAAGGTCCGTCTCCTCAAATTTATTAGTTATTTAACTATAGCGCTTTCGGGACTAATCCCATCATCGGCTGGATTCAAAACTGGTGTTTCACTGAAGATATGGTAGAGGGTGTTACACGTATTGGGGACGTTGTCGTTTATTAGATGGTCTTGTGTGTGACGACCATGGGACTAATCCCGAAAGCGCTACAGTTATAAAAACTATTTTTAATATAAAGTTAGTTGAGGAGACGGACCTTTCAGGTTAAATTAACTGACCTAATTTTACCTTTTAATTTTTGAATACTACCTCAACGGCGGAACATATAAACGTTGATTATCTTTTATCTGGTCAATCCTCGTAAATAGCACTACTTCAAATTGAAACTCTATGCAAACTCTCATAATGTGTATGGTCTTCAGGAAAACATTTAATGGAATATACCACAATTAAATACAGTGCACACCTTCATTAGGTTTATGGTTTTTCTAGGAAAACCTTCGCCTCAGTTCTTTTATATCGAGCCATGATTGTAAGTCAGTAAACGAACGTGAAAATGGCTCATGTTATCTGCGAAACATCATTCGTGGATAACTATCGGTGACGCTTTTAGCACAGACCGTAAAAGTATTGTTACTGCCTTGTGGCTCACTGTGCAACGAACAGTTGTTGCAGTACAAGGAGACTGTAAGTACTGTATTTTGCTAGTTGTATATTAAATAATTTGAACGTCTAAAGATGAAAGTAAATCAACTTGAAAATATTCTTTGATTATAGATTCCGCTCTGTTTTAACAGACTCACTCACTGGCACTATCGAACCCGTAGGTTCATGGCCGCGCGGACATAAGCTCTCCATACATCCCTATCCTGAGCTAATGCTTTCCAATCATTCCCTGTATAATCTACTTCCCTCAAATCATAGTTAATGTTATTCTCTCACCTCATTCTTGGTCTACCAACTGGGCGTTTTCCCTCTGGCTTTCATACAAGAAGCTTCCATGCAAGTCTTTCATTCCCCATACGTACAACATGTCCTGCCCATCGCAGTCTACGAGACTTAACTGTTCTTATTATATCTGGCTTCCTATAAAGACCATGTAGTTCATTGTTATGTAGTTCATTGTTATGTAGTCTTCTCCATTCACCTGTCTGTTCATTTCTCTTTGGTCCAAAAATTTTCCTAAGTACTTTATTCTAAAATACTTGTAATCTCCTTTCCACCCTTAAAGTAAGAGTCCATGTTTCGCACCCATATAATATAACTGGTAGAATAATAGTTTTAGTTTAACATGTAGTTTTATTTTGATAATAGTTTATCCTAAGATATTAAGGGCCACTTTCACCAAGAGAGGTAACTGTATTACGTCAGTTTAAGCTATGCATTAAACATGGGGAAAACTGGCGTAATACAGTTACCTCTCTTGGTAAAACTGGCCCTAAATATAAAATTGGTACCTGGTAAGTCAGTCGTCCTCAACTAAATGATTAAACTTCATCAAGCAATTCCAATATGGAGGCCTTTCAAAAATAATGTTTCATCTTCTACATTTTAACGGGTACTGCAGAAAATGAAACATTGTTGTTGAAAGGCCTCCATATTGGAATTACTTCTTCTTCTTCTCTTCTTCTTCTTAAACTTAATTTGTAGGATTTTCATCCTGTTTATTTCCAAAATCACTCCTCGGAGGAAGACTTATTGGATGTGCATTCACTGTCTATCCATCTCTTGGCTGGTCTTCCTCTTGTTCTTCTCCCGTCCATTGGCCTACCTTCTTTAGCTCTTTTTGCAAGCCGGTTTTCTTCCATTATTTCTATATGACCCTACCAATATTTTCGTCTATATATAATAAATTCGGTTATGTCTTGAATATGGCATTTGTCCCTAGTTTCTGTGTTGTGTATTTTATCAAATAATGTTTTCCCCAGAATAGTTCTTAAGATTTTCGTTTCGCATGTGCTTATTATTTGTTTAGTTTTTGTTGTATCAGCCCTAGTTTCTGCTCCATATACGATAACTGGTCGAACTATCGTTTTGTATATGCGGGTTTTGCTTTCTATTGACATATATTTGTTGCGCCAAATTAAATCTTTCATATACCCTGATATTTGTGCTGCTTTATCAGCTTGTTTTTTTACTTCTTTTATTAAATTTTTATTGTGTTATTAATACACCTAAATAATTAAATTCTGACACTTGTTCTATAATTTTTCTTTCCACTTCTAATTTTGAATCTTACTGGTTCTTTTGATATTGTTAAGCATTTTGTCTTATTCGTGTTAATTTCCATATTGTATTTTCTGGCATTTATATTAAATTGATGTAAAGATCTTTGTAAATTATCTTCAGATTCTGAAAGGAGGACGACGACATCATCTGCGTAACATATTAAGTGAAATCTTGTGTTTCCCATTTTATGACCCAAACGTGGTGGTATGTTTTCAATAATTTTATCCATTATAATATTAATGGAATAACTTGAAGAAGTTTGATAATTTAGTTGAGGACGACTGACTTACCAGGTACCAATTTTATATTTAACGTCTTATTACATAACCTCAACGGTGCTTTAATGTGAATTTTAAAAGTATTAATAGTATATATCTTATTTTAAGCTTAGGGCCTATGCCTCTTAAATATATTCATTATACCCTTTTACACAAATATGCTACTGTATTGTTTATTACTCTATTATTGGTTGTATAGTAAGCCAGATATAATGAGAATAGTTAAGTCTCGTAGACTGCGATGGGGAGGACACGTGGCAGGAATTGGTAATGAAAGAGGTGCATAATAATAATAATAATAATAATAATAATAGGTTTATTTTACCTGGCAGAGTTAAGGCCTTAAGGCCTTGTCTGCCACTCAACCAGGTTTTAAAAAATACAAAAAAAAAGTAGTCTTACATCTTAATTACAATATACATAAACGATAACATGTTATAAATACAATACAATTAATATTTATAATGTATTTTGATTTACTCTTAAATTTAACAAATTTAATATATAATATGTACAAGATATATAAAAAACGTGGAAAAGATTATTAATGACATAGTATAAAATTAAATAAATAGAGAAAAATTACTTAGTAGACAATAGGTAACTGTATAATCGTGACTTAAAGGTACCAAGTGTGCGGCAACCCCTGATATCTTGAGGAAGGAGATTCCAGGAACGGGCAGAGGCTACTGTGAAGGAAGTAGAATAAGAGGAAGTGCTATGAAGAAGAATTGTTAGGAGACTGCTACTTTGTGCATGGAAGCTTCCCGTGGAAAAACCATAGGGAAAACGCCTAGTAGGTAGACCAAGAATGCGGTGGGAGAATAACATTATCCATGATTTGAGGGAAGTATATTATGCAGGGGGGGCACGCCGTAGCGTAGTGGTTAAGGCACTGAGCTACAAGCCGGAGGGTCGCAGGTTCAAGTCCCATTGGGGTCAGGATTTTTAAACTGACCCAAACCCTCTGGCCGCACAATGGCCCTGGGGTCGACTCAGCCTCTAACTAAAATGAGTACCAGACGCTTGTTATGGGGGTAAAGGCGGCCGTCACGCAGGGCTGACAACCCGGCTGACATAAAGTGCCGATTGTCTAGAAAAAGTGGGAGCCTTAACCTCCCACTACCCCAAGGGCCTCCGGGTCTGTTGTGGGATAACTTTACTTTATATTATGCAGGGGATGATTGGAAAACATTAGCTCAGTATAGGGATGTATGGAGAGCTTGTGTCCATGCGGCCATGAACCTACGGGTTCGACAGAGCCAGTTAGTTATAAATATATTAACCTCAACATTCTCACAAAATTAGTGCATTTTGAGAGACAAATATCTCAAAACAAAACAAAGCTATGATATAGAAACAACGCAGTATTTTATTAAAACATTAATTTTTGATACTATATAATAAAAATAGTCCACCGCTGTGGTCTCGAGGTAGCGTGATGCCTTGTCACGCGGCGGACACGGGTTCGATTCCCGGTCGGGACAGGCTCCTGGGTGAGGCATTTTTGGGGTTTATCCTCACCTGTAAGACAAATGTCAGGAAGCTTAGAGCCCAACGGTCCCCGAAAATCATCCGGTCATCATCATCCTTATCATTATCATCCTTCACCGGCGTGGAAAGAAATGGGAAGCTACCACACCTATAATTCCCTAGAAAGCTGCAAAGCATAGCCTGAAAGTGTTATGATTGCAGTGAAAACCTGCCCTCGGGCAGCATTAATATGGCTGGATAATAAAAATATAAAATTACATATTTTACTTAATATTTATGTAGACATTTGGAGATTAATATTACATTAATGTTAATAGAGAGCAAGCCGTAGCGTAGTTATTTATTTATTTAATGCAGGGCACTTGAAAATACAGATCATTCACCCAAATGACAGACCTTATTATCATCATCATCTTCAAGGTATGGGCCTGTTGGCCCGTTCCGCTCCCTGGCGCACTACATGCCGCAGGCACAGATCGTCCTTCCAACGACGTTTTGGTCTTCCTACATTTCTTCGGCCTAGAGGCCTATAATGAAGCAGCTGTTTTGATAAACGATTATTTGGCATTCTTTGTATATGTTCAAACCAATTACGTTTATTTGTGTGTATTTTCTCGTTTATATTATAGATTTGTAGTTCATCTCTGATATCTTGACTTCTCTTTTGATCTCTTAGAGATACACCTGCAACTGATCTGAGAAATCTCATTTCTATTGTCTCAATTAGATTTTTATCAGAGATCGTTAAAGGCCAAGTCTCAGACCCGTATGTTAATGTTGGAACGGCTACTGTTTTGTAAAATTTTAATTGAGTTTTTCCTTGCGGTCTTGTTTCTCAAATATCTTCTTATTGAACCACATATCTGTTGAAATTTCCCTAATTTCTTCTCCATGTCCAAATTTTGCTGGTACGATATCATGCATCCCAGATAATTGAAACAAGTTACTTGTTCAATTATGTTTGCTCCAATTACAATTTTTGTCCATTTATGCTGAGTTCCAATAAATGCCATTGACTTTGTTTTCTCTGTTGATATATTTAAATTATAATCGTTTATTAGTTTCCATAATTTATAAACTGATCTTTGTAGTTGTTTTTCTGAGGAAGCTACAATGATCTGGTCATCTGTGAATAAAACCTTATTAACATATTTACAATAATTATACACAATAGAAACAATAACATAAAAACACTATAGAAAGCCGTAGCGTAGTTGTTTAAGCAAAATGCTACAAGCCGGAAGATAGAAGGTTGGTGTCTCGCTGGGGTCAGGACTTTTAAACTCATCCAAACCATCTGGCGGGACCATGGCCCTGGGTTCGACTCGTCCTCTAATCGAAATGAACAATTTTATAAATTTATGGGTTTAAATAATAATAATAATAATAATAATAATAATAATAATAATAATAATACATACATACATAATACATATAAATTTGGAATAAGAATATCAGAAAATAGAAAATTAAACACCCTACTGTTTGCAGATGACCAAATAATAATAGCAAATTCCGAAGATAATCTACAGAAAGGTCTGTATGAACTTAACAAAATTACAGAAAGAATATGGATTAAAGATATCTACAGAAAAAAACAAAAATTATGGCATTTCAAGGTGTAGAGATCCTGTCAGAAGTAAAATTGTACTGGACAATAAAATTTTGGAGCAGGTGAATAATTTTACATATCTAGGATGCAAATATCTCATATGAAGAAGAAAAGGATGTAAATGCAAAAATATCTAAATTTTTAAGAATTTAGGGTTAATAAATTCTATCTTCAAGCCACAGTTAGTCCAAAGCATTCAAGACTGAAAGTGTATAAAACACTGGCTCTTCCAACTCTTTTGTATGGTAGCGAAGTATGGACGTTGAAACAGAAGGATATACAGAGACTTAGATCTGCTGAAATGAGATATCTTCGGAGGACTGCAGGATACACACTACTAGATCCACAAAAAAAAATGAAGACATCTTAGAAGAATACACATGGAATCTTTAGAAAACAAAATTTCTGATTATAAGTCAAGATGGATACAACATTGTTCATCGAATGGAAGATCACAGAATACCCAAACTAATGTTAAGATATCAACCTGCAGGAAGAAGAAGACCAGGACGTCCACCTCAAAGACTTCTGGATGGTGTTTCTCTTGAGGCCGAAACAGGGTCAACAAATGGCCTAAATTCGTGAATGTACTATGATGATGATGATGATAATAATAATAATAGATCATCGGTTGATTGTCTTTGACATCATCTGATTCCTAATAGCCCAATTCGTCAGGGTCCATCCAATCTCCTGGGTGTAGATGTTTATCCTTATGTATAAACATATCCCTGACTCCAGGAGGTTTTAGGTCTTCCTCTGCCTCGTCTTCCCTCAGGTTTCCCATTCCAAAAACAGATTTTGGTAGTCGATCCTCTTCTGTTCGCTGGACATGTCCGTACCATCTTAATTGCTGAGTTTTACATATAATCTAAAATAGGCGTCTTCAATCTTCATTTTCTCCCTTATAACTGAGTTCCTATTTTTTTTCTCTTCTTGAAATTCTTGCTGCCCTTCGTATAAAATCCATTTCCGTTGCCAAACGATACTCATTTGTTTTTGTTGTTAGTGGCCAAAGTTCTACTCCATAAGTAATGATGCTTTTAACAATTGTATGATATATATTCATTTTATTTTTATTATTTATATTTTTATCCCACAATATTCCATTGAGGCAAGCAATTGTAAATTTTCCTTTATTATTTATATTTCTTATTTCCTCTTCATAACTCCCATTTTTATTTATATTAATTCCTAAATATGTGATCTCACTACAGTATTTTATTGTTTCTCCAGACTCCAAACAATAATAATAATAATAATAATAATAATAAAGTAAAGTGACCCCACAACAGGCCCGGAGGCCCTCTAGACAATCGGCACTTTATGTCAGCCGGGTTGTCAGCCCTGCGTGACGGCCGCCTTTACCCCCAGAACAAGCGTCTGGTACTCATTTCCGTTAGAGGCTGAGTCGACCCCAGGGCCATAGTGCCGCCAGAGGGGGTTGGGTCAGTTTAAAATCCTGACCCAACGGAACTTGAACCCTCGACCCTCCGGCTTGTAGCTCAGTGCCTTAACCACTACGCTACGGCGTGCCTCCAATAATAATAATAATAATAATAATAATAATAATAATAATAATAAATAATAATAATAATAATAATAATAATAATAATAATAATATTAATAATAATAATAATTATAATAACCACTTCAAGCTATAGATTGTTCGGTCTTCAAGTACTTTCTAGGCATCTTCTTGCAGTAAACAGCGACAGTGATGGCGATGTTGATTATGACAGTAATAGACAAGTACCTAAATTATCTAGGTCGACGTCATATATGAGCCACCAATTGACTATTACAAAGATAAATACCAACTAGAATCTAGATAGTATTACTGTCACAGGATTTATGATCGGGGCAAGAGGTACTATACCAGGATTCTTAGCCAAATTTGGAATTCCTTAGATTTGGATAGGGCGTATCTTTCTAAAATTGCCATCGCTGCCATTAGAGGATCAATTTCAATTTTAAGAAACCATATTTACAAAATTTCTACTTTATAGTATGTATACTTCAATTAGGCCTACAATTTGAATTTTTTAAAATGTATTTCATCAATTCCAAAAATTAATTGTCTGTATCACTTTGTCCTCGAGGCAATCCTCTAATGAGGAAAGTTGTATATAATAAAAAAAAAGAAGATGAAATTCAAGTTTGTGACAAGGGGTAGATTTTTTTTTTTTTTTTGACAGGGATGACGTACTTTGGAGGAGGAATTGTTCAGTATATAGTCCAATATAATTATATTTTAATAACATAATTTAGAAGACTGATGTATTTGTAACAGAGAGTGGTACCTTCCCCTCTACTAGCTGCCTGTACCTGCTAGTGGAGTGAGTAAAGGGAGGATCTCTATCAACTGTTTTGAAATAGAGAATAGGTCTACCAACAGATCTATTTCTACTAACTTTCATAGTTCAATATTTGCGTTAATCTTGTAGTTGGCATCATTTCTAGATGTTCTTTCCACTGTTGTTTATAATATTTTAATCTATCATTAAAATTAAAATTTTCTAATTCCTCTCGAATTTCTTCATTTTTTTATGTGATCTAGTTTTGTACATCCTTGAACTCCTCTCAAGAATTTCATTTCTGAAGCCTGTGTCTTACTTTATTTTTGTTGTTGTCCACATATTACCTCCTTAGGATATGACCGGCATAGCCATAACTAATAATAATAATAATAATAATAATAATAATAATAATAATAATAATAATAATAATAATAATAAACTGTGAATGATCTATAGTTAAATTACCAACACACAATGCACAATATTGGTTAGGTGGTCGGGGATAAAGTTATTTGGCTCTGGTCCAGAGGGTCGCGGCTTAAACCCGCCTGGGGTCAATGAGTTTTTTGGATGGAAAAATTGAAGGGGCAAGTACTTCCGTAGGGACTTAAGCCACTGGTCCCGAGTCTGAAGATTTTTGTGTTCGTAAAAAACTTCAGTCCTAAAGTAAAGCCTCTGGGCAAAATTTAATCGGTCTTTCTCATGTAATACCATAGTTGCTTACGAGGTGTATCTTTGTGACAGTGAGCTAACTACCTCTTACTTGCTGACATCTGTAAGGAAATATGTGTATCTAAATTATCTTCATTAAGAACTCCTGCAAGGGAGGACCCTTGCCCGACTTCAGAATATATGGCTATAGACAGAATTATTATTATTGTTTTATTAATTAAATAAAAACAAAACTTAGTTTTATTTGATTTTCATATTTATTAAGATATAATTCAGTGACAGCTGTTTCGGTACACTGTAACTTCTTCAGACATGTTAACAAATGACATTAATTTTCGTATTTCAGCTCATTTATGTCAAGAAGATCGAGATAAGTAGATTTCCGGGCAACGTCGGGTAATCAGCATGGGGTATCTAAAAAATATATATTTATAATTATTTTTCCGTATACTTATTCAACTAAACATAAAAGCCCATTAATTTTCATTTATTTAGGCGTAGCAGCGCATGCCGGGCATTCGCTAGTCGATAATAATTTTTAAAAAACATTAAATAAGTATCAACGCTTTTTAATTATGAGCAGTCATAAATATTTTCAGAAGTAATGCCACGAGTGATTTCCAATTTATCTAGAGAATTTGGAAATCAAGAGTGGCATTTGTTAAGACTATTTAACGAATAAAATTAAGCTGTTTACTCACAAATCATTATTTAACTATAGTTATTTTAAAATATTTATATATTTAATGTAAACGGCGCATGTTTGAAAACAAATGAGAAACGATAGGTACGCTTCATCTGCTTCTTTTGTTTATCACTGCAACCAGATCATACTATTTATTGCCAAAGGAACGATATTGTAAGAATGCTCTCTAGTGGAGAAAAAAATGAAACACATCAAACTGTATATTAATTCATTTCTGATGTCGTATGATGTAAATATGACAATTCTAATTTTCTGGATTGTTACCTGGGGAAAAAATACATTTAAGAAAGTGCAAACAGTGGTTTCTTTTTTTGGTGGTATAATCAATTGCTGCAAATGTTTTTATATTAACTCCCGCATGCGGCATGTGTTGACATTAATTCACTATATATACAATCTGGTAGCCGTATTTCTCGCAGGCTCAGCCACTGCAAAATAATGGCAGACCTGTTCAGAATATTAAAAAGGAGAAGGTTTCTTTAATATGGTAATTATAACACTGATAAATATTTCGTGAAACACGACTCTGATTGGTTGTAAAACAGAAATCATTGAAACGTGATTGGTCACATTGACTCCCATTTGGGGCATGAGTTAAATAGTCAGATTAATCTGTGCCTGTCTATATAAATTAATAGAGTATTTAAACTTAAAAATTGACTAAAAGCTAAGGTGGACTCTGGGGTCCACTTTATCCGAGTATGGAGGTTAAGTGGACACTTTCTTTTAGTGTAAAAAAGTTTATAAATTATGATGTTTCCATATTTGAATAAAATAAAAATGTTATTTCATAGTTACAACACTAATGATAATCACTGTAATTAAACAAAATTCAAATTCCTATCCGAAGTTCCGCTAATATAGTGTGTTGGTGCCAGTGAATAAAACGTGACAACCCCGCTTTTTTTTCTCTTTTCGTTTACATTGTTTTCCTTCTAGATCTACCTTTTTGTTAACTTTCTGTTATAATCACATATAGACACGAGGACAAGACACACAGCCAGACCCAAGGAGGAGATTAAATCTCCCCTACTCCGCCGGGAATCGAACCCGGGTCGCTGGAGTGGAAGGTAGGGACTCTACAGACTACGCCACGGCGAAAGACGACCTTGGTATGCTAAATACTTATGCGTGCAAAATAGACCTATCTAACTACAAAGCAAGGCCCCTATAAACTAAATGACAAATGCGACTTTAACGTATGTGGACTTTATTCTATGGAAACAATGGTACTCCCATATTTTCTGAAGGACATTACCTCTTGAGCTGTGGTCGAAAGTAAAGTAAATCGAAATTGATGTCAATGATTATAAGATAAGATTACACGAAATTGCTTCCATGTTATTTACAGTTTGATTGGGTTTTTTATTTCATCGTGATTTCAGATGGGTTAGGCTGTTACAGTTTAAGTAATGCGCAGTTTCATTTACAAACTCTGTAGGTTTGTTCATAAAGGAAATCTGTAATAGGTAACGTCTGAATTTTAATATTTGTTTCCATATTAGATATTTTTAAAATATTTATTTATTTAGACTGATGGAGTAAACACCTTCTTTTCCACTACCAGGACAAACATATGTTACAATAGAATACAGCAAACACAATTTACTCTAATATGAACTGCGTTATACATCAACCGGCTATGAGCCATTATGTAAGTTTCGAGAAAAAACGTTTAAAGTTAAAGTAAATATTCACTATTTAATAATAATAATTATTATAATAATATTATTAATAAATGATAACTAATTAACTCACTGACACTTTCGAAACCGTAGGTTCATGGCCGCGCGGACATAAGCTCTCCATATAATCCTATCCTGAATTAATGTTTTCCAATCATACCCTGTATAATCTATTTCCATCAAATCGTAGTTACTGTTTTTCTCCCACCTCATTCTTGGTCTACAAACTGGGCGTTTTCCTCCTGGTTTTCCTACAAGAAGCTTCCATGCCCGTCTTTCATTCCCCATTCGTGCCACATGTCCTGCCCATCGCAGTCTGCGAGACATAACTGTTCTCATTATATCTGGCTTCCTATAAAGACCATGTAATTCACTGTTATGAAGTCTTCTCGATTCACCTGTCTGTTCATCTCTCTTTGGTCCATAAATTTTCCTAAGAAGTTTTTTCTAAATACTCGTAATCTCCTTTCCTCCCTTAAAGTAAGAGTCCATGTTTCACATCCATATATATAACTGGAAGAATAATAGTTTTATATATTTTCAGTTTAACGTTTTTTTTTTAAAGGAATTGGGACATCAAGAGTCTGTGCAATGCATAATAGCACGCATTTCCGGAATTGAGCCTATGTTTAATTTCCTTGTGCATCTCATTCCTGTTTGTGATTATTGTTCCTAGGTATTTGAATTCAGCCACTTCCTCAAAATGTCCATCATTTGTCATTGGCTGTCCATTTCCATTATATAATGTATTTCTGTGTGTGACCATATATTTAGTTTTATTGATATTTACTTCCAGTCCCAATTTCTTAGTGTTACTCAGTAGTGTGTGCGTGTTGGCCTTTAATATCTCCTCGCTATCGCCCAATAGTACTAAATAATCAGCATAAACTAACAGCTTATTAATACCATTGAGTTGTAGGCCTTCTTCAATAATAATAATAATAACAATAACAACAATAATAATTGCTTTATTTTACCTGGCAGAATTAAGGCCTTAAGGCCTTGTCTGCCATTCAACCAGGTTTTCAAAAAAAAATATATTCTTTCTTCTGAATTACAATAAACATAAACGATTACATGTTGTAAATACAATATAATTAATATTTATAATGCATTTTGATTTTCTCTAGATTTAAGGAATTAAATGTATAATATGTACAAGATATATAAAAAAAACAAAAAAAAATTAATGGCATTGTATAAATTTAAATAAATAGAGAAAAAATAATTGTTGGACAACAGGTTACTGTTGTTGCGCCAAACATACAATACTGCATATTGTAAGTTAGTTTCCTTGTTTGAGAGTTACGCATCAACATATAAGAGCGGGAACATTTGGCGCTTAGCTGCATGATGCAAAATTTAAATTAGCATTTATGAAGATCTGGTTTCATAGCCGCTTGTTGCAAACATATGACTGATGAAATGACAATGATATGACTGATAGCGTTTACATTTCTCTTTAATAATAAGGCTATATTTAATGTATTCACGTAGACTTTCACGGCCGGAGTTGCTATGATGATCTTGATGAAGATTCTCAGGCTGTAGGCCGTGGTCGTGAGGCTTGTAGTTCCCGACGTTTCGCCAGAGACTGCGTCTGGCATCCTCAAGGGTTGTCTTGAGACTGGCAATTCTGTCCACTGTCTGTCCTATTTATACGTTCACCGCGATGTGTTCGTACGAACGTATAAATAGGACAGACAGTGGACAGAATTCGCCAGTCTCGAGACAACCTTTGAGGATGCCAGGCGCAGTCTCTGGCGAAACGCCGGGAACTACATGCCTCACGACCACTGCCTACAGCCCGAAAATCTTCATCAAGACTATATTTGATGATTTGTTGCTATAAGTGTGCGTACACTTACTTAATGAGCCACTGCAACAGATGACACCAAAATATCAATTTTTAAAAAATGGCGCATAGCCTGTTGAAGCATAATATTGTCCATACAGCAGTTATTAACCCTTAATTTGGCAAAATAGTAATTTATCATGGTAGTTGTTAACACTAGGACGCCCGGAGTTTCGGTTCACATGCAACGCCCAGAGTGGGTGAATTTGACCCATGCTATGAAAATATTAAAATATAAGCAAACTGTGGATACATTATTGTAAATATACTTATCTGAGTTACAACTACTGATAATTCATATGAGTAAGGTGGATAATGATACAGTATATTAAAACTAAATTAAATTAAATTCAATTAAATTTGATTCAACCTCTTTGGAAAGCAAATGTTTGGAATTATTTTATCTTATCTACTTACCAAAAGTTTTAATTTAAAATACAAATTTCACATGAGAAAATAATGAAACTGGTTTATTACAAGCTTAAAAAATAGTGTTCTTACAACACTGATGCATTTCACAAGAATCTCAAACACGTGTATTCACATCTTCTGGTACATTCACCACAAACCATTCACTTGCAAATAGAACATTTTGAATTACTTTTGTTGTCTTTACATAACTGTTTCACTTCAAGCCTCCGTCGTTTTGGTTGATCATAGTTCGAGACGCATGTGATTGACGTTTTAAGTTTTCGAGGCGAAGTTCTTCTGCAAGTTGCTGAATATATTTCTTTCTTGTATTTTTTTTGCCAGTGACTGATCTATATTATAACTACACGCTTTATATTAGCTTGACCTGTATCTATCTATCCATCTATCCATCTATCCATCTATCCATCTATCTATATATCTATCTATCTATTCTATCTATCTATCTATCTATCTATCTATCTATCTATCTATCTATCTATGTACGGAATTTTTCAACGCGATTTTCACCCACTTAAAATGATTGGATTGACTTGAAAATTTCTATAGTTGTAGAGGACCCGGGACAATACAATAATTTCATATTTATTTTCTAAAATCCTGGCCATAATCATCAGAAAATGAAAAAAAGTGTTTTTGTATCAATGTAACGGAATCTTTCAACGCGATTTTCACCCACTTAGAAACATTGGATCGACTTGGAACTTTGTATACGTGTAGAGGACCCGTTTCAATACAATAATTTCACATTTTGTTTCTAAAATCCTGGCCAGAATCATCCGAAAATCAAAAAATGAAAACGGGTATAATAGTTTGCGGACTTGTCGAGTTTTTAGTTAATCGTTAAGATCTCAGTTGGTAGAGCAGTGAACTCTTAGTGGTACATAATTTCAGTAATCCATACGTCGCTGGTTCAAATCCGGCTGGGAGGGTTTTTTTATAGAAGAGTATTACTTTTAGCTCATACTACAATAGTATCGAATTTAAAGATATTTACATTTTTATCTTATTCTGTAAAATACTAAAACTAAAAAATAAAAAAATAAATAATAGTTTTAAAAAACTAAAAGAACACGCTTTATTAGAAAACTAAAAAATGAAAAATAATTTTAATTTCCAATACGCTTGGGATAAAATAATGTGGTCAACAAAAAAATCATCCCCAACACATATAGAATAAAATTAGAGTTATCAACAAAAAGAAAATAATTTACCATCAAAAGCGTGGGGTGTTTTTTATGATTTTACATTTCTTCTTAGAGAGCTTACTTTTACCAATATCTGTTTATTATCAAATATATTAATTGATATAGAGCACCCCACGCTTTTGATGGTAAAATTATTTTCTTTTTGTTGATAACTCTTAATTTTATTCTACATGTGTTGGGGATGATTTTTTTGTTGACCACATTATTTAACCCAAGCGTATTGAAAATTAAAATTATTTTTTATTTTTTAGTAGTTTAAAACTATTATTTATTGCATTTATTACTGCCAAGTCCAGAATATTGTAAAATGTATGCACAGGCCATCGTCTGCTTGAGGTCTTTACTGTATATTGCCTGGCCATTTAATCTACCACAATGTCCACACCATACTTGGTTGCATTGTAGAAAATTACGGTTTCCGGCGTTTTCTTTTTATTGGTGCCAATATTTACTGTTGGGTGAAGAGAGCTCATTACCAACATATTTCTAGCTTTCTTCCCTTGATATACAGCCAGGGTCGTAACATCATGCTTCAGTATGGTGGTAGTATACAGAGGAGCTTTCAGATATTTGATGGTGGATGGGACCTCTCTCCTGATTCTATTTACTGTGCCAACGATGCTTGTTGACTTTACTTTCAGACTTTTAGCCTATTTATGGATGTGAAATAATTATCAGTTGACGTTTCTGCCTTTTGTCAAATATGGCTCCATAAGTTTCATCACAACATGATCAAAAACAGGTTCATTGGTAGGTTGAGTGCCATCTTTACAGTTGTCAATGATTGAAAAACAATTTTTTTCATTGTTGACAAATTTGTTCATCAAATGACATTGTTGAAAGAGTAAACAGAAAAATAAATAGTAATTAACATTCAAAAATACCAACAGCATAATTTTAAATTCTTATATATATATATATATATATATATATATATATATATATATATATTATATATATATCCATCCATAGTAATTCTGCCCGAAGGCAGGTCCTTCACTGCAATCATAGCATTTTCATGCTAGGGAATTGTATAGGTGTGGTAGCTTCCCGTTGCTTTCCACACCGGTGAAGGATGATGCTGATGATGATAATAAGGATGATGATGATAATAAGGATGATGATGATGATAATAAGGATGATGATGACAATAATAAGGATGATGATGATGATGATAATAATGATGATGATGATGATGATAATAATAAGGATGATGATGATGATGAAGATGATGATGGCCATATGATTTCGGGGACCGTTTGGGCCTTAATGTTTTCCTGACATTTGTCTTACAGGTGAGGAAAAAACCCGATAAAAACCTCACCCAGAAAAACTGCCCCGACCGGGGAACGAACCCGGGCCCGCTGCGTGACAAGGCAGCACGCACCCTCGAGACCACAGCTGTGACTATATATATATGGGTCGAAATGACCCGGTTTGGGCGTTAAGAGTAAATTGTTTAATATATTTAAAATTACAGCAAAATAATATTTATTTTTTTGTGAAAGTAAAGAATCCCTAAATTGAGGAAAAGTCCTAGGAGAATGTAGTCCTATTTGCTTTCTTAATACAAAAAAATATGCTTTCCATTTCTCAGTTGGCTCAATTTGACCCGATTGGGCGTTCTAGTGTTAAAGTGATCGCACTCTTGAAAAGTGATCGCACTGTTGAAAAGTGAATATATTCTAAGTTCAACTTCGTATAACAGTAGGCCTACTGTAACACAGTGCACTTGAGTTTCAACTTTAAGGGAAGTGACAAAATTACAAGTATTGATGATAAAGTTCTTATTAAATGTTTTGAACCAAAGTAAAACGAATAGACAAGAGAATGGAGAAGAGTACATAACAATGAGATAAGTGATTTTTATGACTATTTAACTCATGCCCCAAATGGGACTCAATGGCCAATCACGTTTCAATGATTTCTGTTTTACAACCAATCAGAGTCGTGTTTCACGAAATATTTATCAGTGTTATAATTACCACATTAAAGAAAGCTCCTCCTTTTTAATATTCTGAACAGGTCTGACCATTATTTTGCAGTGACTGAGCCTGCGAGAAATACGGCTACCAGATTGTATATATAGTGAATGAATGTCAACACATGCCGCATGCGGGAGTTAATATAAAAACATTAGTAGCAATTGATTATACCACCAAAAAAAAGAAACCACTGTTTGCACTTTCTTAAATGTATTTTTTCCCCACGTAACAATCCAGAAAAATATAATTGTCATATTTACATCATACGACATCAGAAATAAATTAATATATAGTTTGATGTGTTTCATTTTTTCCCCACTAGAGAGCATTCTTATAATATTGCGTTCCTTTGGCAATGAATAGTATGATCTGGTTGAAGTGATAAACAAAAGAAGCAGATGAAGCGTACCTATCGTTTCTCATTTGTTTTCAAACATCGCCGTTTACATTAAATATACAAGTATTTTAAAATAACTATAGTTAAATAATGATTTGTGAATAAACAGCTTAATTTTATTCGTTAAATAGTCCTAACAAATGCCACTCTAGATTTCCAAATTCTCTAATTTGGATATCACTCGTGGCATTACTTATGATAAACAAAATGGAGGCTAATAAGAACAGTTAAATCTTATAGGTAACGATGAGTAGGACATGATTTATAGGAAAACGTTAGCTCAAGATAGGGTTATATAAATAGCTATACATTTATTTATTTTTTATTATTTAAGAGCCCCACCACCATCTCCCTGGGTTTCCTCGGGCTTAATGCCCATATCCCCAGGTCTGCTCATGTCCCTATCTATTATCTAGCGTGATTTCTTTATTTATTCATTATTATTTTACAGAGTGCGGCTGGTTGAAACTTAATCTAAGGTAAAAATAATACGCTCAGACCGGGACTTGAACCCCGGACCCTTGGTTCTCTAGACCAAGTGCTCTACCAACTGAGCTACCTGAGCAAGTACCGATCTAAACGCAAATCTTTCTCTATATACATTGTAATTCCCATCCACCAAATGCTGTGAAGCCATGCTTCTATCTTGCAAATGGCGGCTCCTTTATTAAGAAGACATATTTGGGAATTATACATTACAGCCAGTACGGCTTTTTCCAAGTTTTTATTATTGATTTCGTACATCTCATTGATGGATAAATCATATTTGAAGAGAAAAATTATAATAATTTTTCTCTTCAAATATGATTTATCCATCAATGAGATATACGAAATCAATAATTAATCTAAGGTGTTTACAGTTATATTACATTATGGTTTCTTAGTCTAATTTTGTTTCTTATACAATGCTATAATATTATACATAAGATCGAAGTATTAATCTTATGTCTACACTTAACCTAAACTTAATATTACAATTTATCAAGTATACATATTGATATATTCTAAGTTCAAATTCTACTTATTCTATCGTTGATTTCCTCGTCTTCTCTTCTCATATTTAGCTCGTGTGCTTAGAGCTTTTTAGGTATACTCCGCAATCAACTTGTAGTTATCTTTCTGCATCCAGAACCGCAAAGGAGGAGGCCACGCCTCGTTGCTGACGTGCACAGCTATTTCTAGTTGTCTTCTGAGAGCCGCGCGCTTGGCACAGCGGTATATCATGTGGTGCACGTCGTCTTCCTCTGCGATCTGACAGTTGCATAGAGGTGAGTCGACAAGTCCTCCTTCGTGCAGTTTGCCTCTAAAATGTCCATGCCCTGAGAGCAATTGAGTAATCTTGTGTGACGGCCTTATCCATGACATTTTCATGCGAGTTTTCACGTTTGACAGGAATTAGTATGTTGTTCTGCCATGTATTTCGTTGTGCCAGCGCTGTTCCCATTTTTCTTGGAGATGGTCTTCAAGCAAGTTTTTGTGGCTTCTCGCCCCTCGGGCTCTTCGTACATGTCTGGTGTAAGGATAACGTCGTCAATGACTACAGGTTTATTGCGTCTCAGGCAGTATAGATGTATCCTTTTTTGCAGGTATGTATCATTTGGGGGATCGGCCGCGGTGGACTAGTGGTTATGCTCCTTGCCTCTGGTCCCGAGGGTCGCGGATTCAAATCCGGCCGGGGTCCATGGATTTTTTTAGGACGGAAAAATCCAAGGAGCAAGTCCACCGGGAGGGACTTTAAGCCGTGGGTCCCGAGTCTTGAAGATTTTCAGGCTCGTAAAAGATCCTTAAGCCTAAATGAAAGGCCTCTAATCAAAATTTACCGAAATTTCCTGTCCTAGTACTACCTTGGTTTCCTAGATGTCAGTATGAGGCGGAACGCTGACCACGGACCACTCCAACAACATCTATACGAAAACAAGTGTTACTAAATTAGTATGGTTCATATTCTTCCCTGTAGGGGCAGAGCGCCTAAATCTCTGTTAAGGGAAAACATGGGCTTACAAGAAGAATATATCAATTGGTAGGACACCCGCTATTACTGGCAACGCTGCTGTACCCTCACGGCTATGAACCTCCGGATTCGATAGTACCAATGAGTTAGCTGCAAGGGCATTTGAACATAAAAATTCAAAATTCCCGCCGCGCCAGCAGTCATTTAACGCATTCTATTTTTTACGTAGCCATCTGCGTATTCATATTATCTCCATAGAGGAACACACAGTGTGTTTCCTTTATGTTATCCCCCACCAACACCAGCTATTGCGCTATAGATGAATCCGTGCAAGCGAATTACATCACTGCCTGCTACGTTCAGCGATAAGCCACACTAAACCAGCAATATTCCACTAAACGAAGCATGTGTCTTATTCCATTGTTCCATTGACGTTTTATTGAATACTAGCTATCATGGGTGGATCTAGTTAACGTCACAACTCGAATATGCATACACAGGACGAATGACGTTTTGATCTATCGATTCATTTGACGAAGAGACATGGTTGGCTGTTTTGGGAAGCGCCAATTCGTCACTATAGAATTTTTCGGAATAAGAGTTTTAAATTTATAATATTTAATTTATGCTAGATATATTTTGCAAAATACAAAAAGAATTAAAACGAATGTGTCTAAATGGCTCAAAGAGTAGGGTGCGTGTAGGCAAACAGTTTTCAGACACTTTTGAAATCCAGAATGGGTTGAAGCAATGAGATACACTATCTCCTCTACTATTTAATTTTGTACTAGAGCATGCTATTAAACCTTTAGAGAATGAGGAAGGCTTACAACTGAATGGTATTAATAAGCTGTTAGTTTTTGCTGATGATGTAGTACTACTGGCCGATAGCGAGGAGATACTGAAGGCCAACACGCACACACTACTGAGTAACACTAAGAAATTAGGACTGGAAGTAAATATCAGTAAAACTAAATATATGGCCACACGTAGAAATTCAGTATATAATGTAAATGGACAGCTATTGACAAATGAGGGAAATTTTGAGGAAGTGGCTGAATTCAAATAATCACAAATAGGAATGAGATGCACAAAGAAATTAAACATAGGCTCAATTCTTCAAATGCGTGCTATTATGCATTGCAGAGACTTTTGATGTCCCAACTCCTTTCAAAAAACGTTAAGCTGAAAATATATAAAACTATTATTCTACCAGTTATATTATATGGGTGCGAAACATGGACTCTTACTTTAAGGGAGGAAAGGAGATTACGAGTATTTGAGAATAAAGTACTTAGGAAAATTTTTGGACCAAAGAGAGATGAAGAGACAGGTGAATGGAGAAGACTACATAACAATGAACTACATGGTCTTTATAGGAAGCCAGATATAATAAGAACAGTTAAGTCTCATAGACTGCGATGGGTAGGACAAATTGCACGTATGGGGAATGAAAGACGTCCATGAAAACTTCTTGTAGGAAAGCCAGAAGGAAAACGCCCAGTTGGTAGACCAAGAATGAGGTGGGAGAGATAACATTAACTTATTTGAGGGAAGTAGATTATATCAGGGACTGATTGGAACACATTGGCTCAGTATAGGGATGTATGGAGCTTATGTCCGCTCGGCCATGAACCTACAGGTTCGATAGTGCCAGTGAGTAAGTAAGTAAGTAATAGATAATTATAAAATACACAATATAAAGTTGACAAGGGAAAGAAAGAAAAAAAAATAATAATAATAATAATAATAATAACAAAATAATAACCTATAATTAGATTAAATAATTAGCTTGGTAAAGATAATGACAAATGAGGGAAATTTTGAGGAAGTGGCTGAATTCAAATACCTAGGAACAATAATCACAATGTAGGAATGAGATGCACAAGGAAATTTAAACATAGGCTCAATTCTGGAAATGCGTGCTATTATGCATTGCAGAGACTCTTGATGTCCCAACTCCTTTCAAAAAAACGTTTTTAAACTGAAATAAATATAAAACTATTATTCTACCAGTTATACTATATGGGTGGGAACAACATGAACTCTTACTTTAAGGGGAGAAAAGGAGCATAGAAGTATTTGAGAATAAAGTACTTAGGAACATTTTTGGACCAAAGAGAGGTGAACAGACAGGTGAATGGAGAAGACTATATAACAATAAACTACATGGTCTTTGTAGGAAGCCAGATATAATAAGAACAGTTAAGTCTCGTAGACTGCGATGGGCAGGACATGTTGCATGTATGGGGAATGAAAGACTTGCATGGAAGCTTCTTGTAGGAAAGCCAGAGGGAAAACGCCCAGTTGTTATTCCAAGAATGAGATGGGAGAATAACATTAACTATGATTTGAGTGAAGTAGATTATACAGGGAATGACTGGAAAGCATTAGCTCAGGATAGGGATGTATGGAGAGCTTATGTCCGCTCGGCCATGAACCTACGGTTTCGATAGTGCCAGTGAGTAAGTAAGTAAGTACAAAAAGAATTAAATAAATAAAATTATGTGGTACGATTTGTCATCTATAGCAACCTGTTAATTTAAGAAATTTGTTTATATTATTTATCTGAATAATAACAATTTAATTATTACAAACGTGTTCATATTATTATTTGTGGAAAGCAACAGTTAAATTTAATATCGGCACTAAATTCGTTCAAATGCGTTATTAATATTTTTTTTACGAGTTTTAAAGTGTTACTAATAAATTTGATTAGTCAATTTAGTAAACATTAATGTAAGTGTATAATTTATAATTTACATACGAGACCATTTACGAGATTTACCGGATCTCGAAAAAAAAAAAAACAAGGCATTTTAGTATCACTGCATGTGTTGCTTACACACACACACACACACACACACACACACACACACACACACATATATATATATATATATATATATATATATATATATTAATGTGCTTTTATGTTTAGTTGAATAAGTAAAAGGAAACATAATTATAAATTTATATTTTAGATACCCCGTGCTGTTTACCCTGCGTTGTCAGGGAATCTACTCATCCCGGTCTTCTTCGCATAAATGAACTGAAAGACAAAAAAATATATACTTCTTATGATTAGTTGAATAAGTAAACTTAAAAATAAAGTATAAATGGATATAGGAATTAGTCTTAGATTCTTTAGTACTGATTACACGGTGTTGCCCCGGGTAACATATAAGTAACTCGACATTTTTGGCATAAATGAGCTAAAAGACACAAAATTCGTTATGGTGAGTGTATCCGTAAAAGTATACCGCCCATGTGCTGCAATGCTTTGAACAGGAATCTATGTACTTGTCTCGCTCTTCTTGGCATATCAACGAAGGAAAAAATTGGCTATTGTTGAGCTATCCGTTAAAAGAATAAACATATGATGTCGCGGACCTTTTTTGTCTTAGAGCTTTGTGAGATATATCAATTCTGTGTATATTAATCTGTGTAGTTGTTATGGTTGGTTTAGGCAGAGTAAGCCATTTCGGCGTACAAAAAGCACTTACATTTTACTTTTTCACTACAAAGGGAGATTTTAAAGTTGAAGGTCATGAGCATTAAAACTCTCTTACAGCCTATAACCTTCCCGGGAAAATCCTGAAACATTTTGCAAAAAGCCCCATCGCAATCGCATGTGCACGCTTGTCCAGGAATCTACTTATCCCGATCTTCTTGGCATCAATGAAAGACAAAAAATAGTTATTGTTAGTTATCCGTAAAGGATAAATATATGCTGTCGCGGAGTATTTTGTGTAGAGTTTTTTTGAGATATTCAATTCTGTCTAAATTAATGTTGTGTGTTCGTCTTGGTTTAGGCAGCGTAAGCCATTTAAGCGTCAGAAAAGATTTCTTCACGTTTTTCACTACAAAGGGTGATTTTTAGGGGTAGGGGTTGAGTATCACAACTCTCTTATAGTCTATGTTACTCCGGGGAATCTTCTGAACATTTTGCAAAAACTAACCATCAAAATCGGATCACCAATATGGCGAGCGGTATGGCCGCGCATAAAGTACAAACAAACAAACATTTATTTTTATATATTAAACACGAAGTCCCGGCCACGCGTTGCTGTGGCTAAGGTATACGTTAAAAATTTAAATTAAGTTGCTGTCTTTCAGCCAGATTACTTAAAACTAATACTTACACACGAAATTAATAATATTGAAAATAAAATAAACACTGAACAAACTTAAATTATGAAATAATCAATATTTGTAATTCAATTGAAATTCGCGGTTGCAACAAAAAGCACAGCCATCTGGATCTCTCTTTGTTAAATAATAAACCAATTACATTACCAAATTACCTTACACCGCCATGTGCTAGAATTGTATGGAACTCACAGATAATTACACCGCCATCTGTTAGAATCGTATGGAACTCACAGATAATTATAACTCTATGTTAAATAATAAACAAATAATTTGCAATAAAAATAATGCGACTATAAATTTAGTTATAAACTACCCTAAGTCTCAAGTTGGATCAAACTGCACACAGTATGCAAAATTTTATTTAAAATCGGTTCAGTCGTTAAGGATTCCATCGCGGACAAACAACGTGACACGAAATTTTTATATATTAAGATATCATACAAATCCTAGCCCTAGTAATGACGTAATGACTTGTATAAGGGACTGCGTTTCTCTCCGGCAACTGCGGCAGAAATCACGTGCAGTCACTTGCCTTAGGGAACGGCTGCTGAAACAACCCCCTCCCCTCCAAATAATCAACACTTTTGAAATTCAAGTTAAAGCACCGTTGAGGTTATGTAATAAGATTTTAATTATATAATGTCAGTACTACACAAAGAGTATAACAACAGGATCAGCATCCTTGAAGACGAGATTCTGAAAGAAGCAAGGAATGAAGACCTGCTCAACGAGAACATAACCGGAGACATAAATCCATTATACAACCTACACAACACCATCAGCCATCAGTTCCAGTTAAAACGCAGAAGATGAAACATTGTTTTCGAAAGGCCTCCATATTAGAATAACTTGAAGTTTAATAACTTAGTTGAGGACGACTGACTTACCAGGTAAAAAAAAATATAATTAACACCCCTCCAAATAGTTGTGCAGTCACTTGCCTTAGTGAACGGCTACTGAAACAACAACCCCCTCCAAATTGTTGTTAGGATGAGAAGTTGAGCGGTATAGTTAGACCAAATGCCCCACAGTACAGTTATTAATGACGGAGTAGTTAAAGTAAAGTAAATATATAGTTGCAACTGTGTGGTCTCGGAAAAGGTTCGTTGCCTTGTATCCAGCGGGCCCAGGTTCCTTCCCTGATCGGAATAAATTTCCTGGGTGAGGTATTCGAAGATTTTCTCACCTCCTTGACGTACGTCGGGACATTTTAAGGCCCAAATGGAATCTGAAGATCATCTGGCCATCATATTCGTCTTGTTTAGTACGAATGTATGATTGAATGGAGTGTCTTCTCTTAAATGTTCGTGTTGTCTTGGAGATTGTCCCGACATTGAGCTGATTATTAGTCCTGGAAGATTCTCCATATCCTTCTATGGTAAAAAGGTATGTGTGTGATCTAGTGTTTCAAATTCTCTCTCGACAGGCCTCGTGTCCCTGTCAGGTCCGAGTGTCGTGGCACATGTAAACATATCTAAAACACACAGAGAGAGAGAGAGAGAGAGAGAGAGAGAGAGAGAGAGAGAGAGAGAGATAACGAAATTATGAACATGAATTTATAACGATAACGATACTGTCTTGTTAGTTATGGATAATTAATTTTAGAATCATTATAACAGGCCTTCTCTACCGGTATCCGTGACCATAGACCTTCAATAGATACTTGGTCTAATCTCATCCTTGGACCTAGCATTACCCTGGACATGAGCAGAACCACAATGAAATTCTTATTTTTGTGTGAAACTTAAAACACCTATAAAGGTTGGTGATAATGTTTATTTAAAATCCATGGCGCGACATGTCTGGAAGACCTTGGCCTAGCAACAGCAGGATGCCCGCCACACATTTCCTTCTGCCTCTAGGCACGAAGAGCTGGCAGCTTTTGCGTGTTCCATTCACTTCAGGTCCGAGGTAAAGTGACGTCCTTCCATCGTAGTTATGGTCTTCCTAAAGGCCTTTTCTGTTGAGGCGACCAGTCACGTATTTTCTTCACTAATCTACTGTTCTCTATTCTATCTATGTGATTCGTCCCAATTTAGTCTTCTATCAGTTATCCAGAGGTTTAAAGGTTCAATTTCACATTCTTCTCTAATAAACAGAGCTGAGAATTTTCTCTATCAGCGATTTTCCTATAATTTCCCTTAAAACTTTCATTTCGATTATTTTATTAATTTTTGTTTTTTTGAGTTTCTGTTCGGCACTCACAACCATATGTTAGAACTGGTCTTATGACAGATTTGTAAATTTCTGACTTTTGTATTTATTCTTAAATTTTTATTTTTCCAAACAGTATTGTTTAAATATCCCAATATTTTGTTTGTATTATTTGCTTGATGCAGAATTTCATCTGTTATTCTGTTGTTGCTATTAATTTTTATTCCTTAATATTTGAATTTCATGACCTGTTCTATACTTTTCCCTTCTATTTCTAATTTAACACAGTGTGGGTCCTTGGATATTGCCATTGATTTGGTTTTGTTTATTGAGATTTTCATGTTGTATTTTGCTGCATTGATTCTAAATTTTGTGTAATAGCATTGCAAATCATTTTCACTTTATGCAATTAGATCTGTATCATCAGCATAGTTTATTATCTTCAGCTCTTTGTTACCTATTTTAATCCCTTATCTAACTTCAACTTTTAGTTCTTTGATCATTTCATCCATTAGTGTGAACAATATGGGAGTTAATGAGTCTCCTTGTCACATTTACTTGTGTTAATCACAGAGTTGGACGATCATTCTGCCAGTGTAGGGATGACATGTGGTCAGCATGTCGGGTCCCCAGCCGTTATAGCTGAGTTTCTCAACCTGGAACCGCTAGTTATTATAGCTTCTCAAATTCTTCACGATGCAGGTGGGCACCGGTCCCATGCTGGCCGAAATTCGATCAGAAAATTTATTTCCCATTGATACTGGAACCAGCGTAAACCCGTAGGGCGCCAACGCATCTTGCCTTAACCAATCAGCTATGGCGCGGGACAAGAAAATCATAGGTAACACTGGTCAACATGATTTTTGTCTCATGAGTATCAATATTCGTACTTAATGCAGTTTTTTTCGTGTTTTCAAATATGTATTCGGAATTTCTCCATCACCCACAGTTTTTTTATTTTGGTTTCAATTAATTGATTTAAATAATTATTTTTTAATAAACTTTTTTTTTTCGTCCATTTGTCCATTGAACGATGAGCACGGGGAACACTTTCATCAGGAGATTTCAGCTATGGAAAAGAGATATCAAGGCAAATGGAATCCTAATATGCTGGCCGATTATTGTTGGACCATCAAGACGGATGCTCCACAGGCGAAATATAGTAGAAAATCGTTATTTCTTACTTTCTAGCTGTATCCGAATGTTCGAATATTGTGTAGTTACGAATGTAGAAAATATTAAAGTGTTTGAAATTATAAAAACCTGTCTCTCGGAAACCTTGCGTGATGAGAAAAATCATATTTGAATTCAGGTGGAAAAAATACTGTCAGAATCACATATTTTTCTTTCTGAGACAAAATAAAAGTATCTTTTTTGTTGCTCAGTGTAATTAAAAATGATGGCGTTCATTATTAGTTATCTACTCCTAACGCATATATTTATATCCCTTTTCATCTAAATAAAATTATGCTTCCAGAATGTAATTATTCACCAAACTCGTTTCTTTTTGCGAAAAAAGAAAACAATTATACCTCTTTGATTGTAAGGGTTTGATTTCTTTAAATACATATTATGAAGAATCCATTGCTAAATTTCTTGCACGTACTTATTTAATTTAATATCCATCCATACTAATTCTACCCGAAGGCAGGTCCTTCACTGCAATCATAGTATTTTCATGCTATGCTTGCAGCTTTACCAGGGAATTGTAGGTGTGGTAGCTTCCCGTTGCTTTCCACACCGGTGAATGATGATGATGATGACCATATGATTTCGGGGACCGTTTGGGCCTTAAAGTTTTCCTGACATTTGTCTTACAGGTGAGGAAAAACCCTTGATAAGAACCTCACCCAGAAAAACAGCCCCGACCGGGATAGAACCCGGGCCCGCTGCGTGACAAGGCAGCAGGCTACCTCGAGACCACAGCGGTGGACTAATTTAATATTTATTGAACAATAAAAGGTGAAATGATCCCACTACAGGCCTCAGGAAGCCCTTGGGGTAGTAGAAGGTTAAGGCTCCCACTTTTTCTTGACAATCGGCACTAAAGTCCAAAAGATTGACAAAAGTGCAGAAATGTAAGGCTTATTTATTTATTTGTGCGATAAGATAACAAAGGCACATAGAGTCGTTAATATAAACGTGCTTTTGCATAGACAAGAAAACAATAATTATTATCTGCTGTGATTTCGTCATAACTCATAAGTAGAGTACAGATTTATGGCTCATAACTTTGGAATGATTGCTATAGTTAATGTGATAAGTCTGACTACGGAAACAGTAATGCCAATTTCTGACGGCTAAAATCATCATGCAGGTTTTCCAGGATCTTACAGAATATATTCCATTGTCACCCACTGCATTTTCAGTGTTTCCGGTTTCGCCTCAACAAATATCTGGCGTTAATTAAGTTATTTTGAATGTATAACCACTTCGGCAGACCAATTTACGTATATAATGTTCTCTTGTATTGTATACTGAGAGCTACGGGATATTAGAAAAACTTAAATATTTTTAATTTAACAAATAGAATTGACAATATGAGAAACAATTTGTATGAACATGTTAAAAGAAAGCCTACAAATAGAATCCCCCAGCTGTTATTAAATTACAAAACCAACAGGTCATAGAAGTGTTGGATGCCCATTTGCTAGATGGGAAGATTCATTAAATCCCATTTGATGTGAAAACAGGTCAAAATACCTAATTTCATGAAGTAGAAGAAGGTAAATAAAAAATGCTGAATATAGTTGTTCGTGCTGTTGCCGAGTGGTTAAGGCAAGAAGCCTTGGCGCACAGCTATGGGACTTGCGCTGGTTCGAGTCCACATGGGGGAAGACATTTTCTCGTGGAATTTCGGCCAGTATGGGACCGGTGCCTACCCAGCATCGTGAGGCATTTGGGTAGCTACAATAAGTAGTGATTCCAGGTTGAGAAGACCAGTTATAACGGCTGGGGGACTCGACATGCTGACCACATGTCACTCCTACACTGGCTTATGATCGTCTACACCTGTGATTAACACATGTGGACGTGAGGCCAGCAGCCTGATGGTAGGCCTAGGGCCTTCTAGGCTTGTCGAGCACGGAGTTGGAGTATTGTGTACTGACTAGGGAACTGTCACTCATTGCACGCCGAAACCTACCTGGAATTTCTTCCAGAGAAGCGTTGCGATGTACAAAGATCGTATCCAAAAAGAAATCTGCCGTTTTTAATTATAAGTATTTATAATTAAGCGCCAGATCTTTCATTTAAGCTACAGGGATATAATACAACTGCTGAATTGGTAGACTGGATAATCATCAAAATCTGCCATTCCTCATCCACACCGCTTTTATTCAAGCAGGGAGTCCATCTGCTCAGTACAGCTCGGGTCTAAGCTCTGTGTGTTTGCGGGGGGAAGTGTGGGGAGTGGGAGAAGGTACACTTCTCTGCTTCTCATAGTATTAACAGCTGAGACAGCAAATTCCTTTCAGACACAAGGAGCTGGGTCCCGAGCTATACATTTATTTATCATTGCTGAATTCTGGCTTCGATTTCTGTACCTTTCAGTTAAATATTGCAGAGACTTTTAATGTCCCTACTCCTTTCAAAAAACGTTAAACTGAAAATATATAAAACTATTATTCTACCAGATATATTATATGGATGCGAAATGTGGACTCATACTCTTAAGGGAGGTTAGGAGATTACGAGTATTTGAGAATAAAGTACTTAGGAAAATGTTTGGACCAAAGAGAGATCAACAGTCAGGTGAAAGGAGTAGAATACATAACAATGAACTACATGGTCTTTATAGGAAGCCAGATATAATAAGAACAGTTAAGTCTCATAGACTGCGATGGGCAGGACATGTGGCACTTATGGGGAATGAAAGACGTGCGTGGAAGCTTCTTGTAGGAAAGTCAGAGGGAAAACGCCCAGTTGGTAGACTAAGAATGAGGTGGGAGAATAACATTAACAATGATTTGAGGGAAGTAGATTATACAGGGAATGATTGGAAAGAATTAGCTCAGGATAGGGATGTATGGGGAGCTTTTGTCCGCGCTGCCATGAACCTACGGTTTCGTTAGTGCCAGTGAGTAAGTAAGATATTTTTTTGGATCCTGCCTTGGTACATCACAACTTTCTGGGAGAAATGTCAAGGTAGGTTTCGGTATGCAATGTCTGACAGTTCCCTTTTGATAGGGGAGTAGGATGAGTGTATGATTGTGTGTGTGTGTGTGTGTAGTATGTTGTATGATGGATGATTATGAAGGGGGGGGGGAAAGGAGGCGGAACTAGCTGCTGAAATATAGCCCACATCTATCGAAAAGCACCAAGTGGGCCCCCATTCTTAACGTCCCCATCTGACGGACGGACGGACAAATAGTTATCAACAATGCCATATGTTTTTTTGTGCGATAGTGCGTTTTGTCCTACTTACCAGAAATGGCAACCATTATTAAAAGTTCAACTTCCTACATTTCAGGGTTGCCAACCTAAGTAACTATACTGTAGTATTACTTTTGGGGACACGCCGTAGCGTAGGCATTGCGCTACAAGCCGGCAAGCCGGAAGGCCGAGGGTTTGAGTCCCAGTGGGTCAGGATTTTTAAACTGACCCAAACGCTCTGGCGGCACTATGACCCTGGGGTCGACTCAGACTCTAATGGAAATGAGTACCAGACGCTTGTTCTGAGAGTAAAGACGGCCGTCACGCAGGGCTGACAACCCGACTGACATCAAATGCCGATTGTCCAGAAAAGTGGGAGCCTTAACCTCCTACTAATCCAAGTACCTCCTGAGGCCTGTAGTGGGATACCTTTACCTTTTAATATTACATTTACACCCACGTGCGGGAAGTAAAATCACTGCCCTCTATGTACACTACGTACAAAGTATATACAGAAAATATCCAAAAATATACATTATACGAAACAAATCACTGTATTTTAAATGAACTGAACTTTATTTGAAACAGTATAAAACAATAAATACGTACTTGCGGCTATGTTATCAATAATTGTTCTCAAGGCCTCCAGTTGTTTCAACTAATAAACATTGCCCACATTGTTAACGTTAGTCAGTTGTATATATCGAGGTCTTGAAAACAGCCTACCTACTACCAATCACGGAACCTTATGAACATGCGCTACAAAGTCTACGCAGAAAAAGAGGAAGTATGGCCGGAATTCTTCAGCACCGGAGCCGATGATAGACAGGAACAGAAGCAAATTTCCAGATACGACACGTCAAAACAAGATTAAGCGTTTCCATGCTATGCTTGTAGCTTTACTAGTGAATTGTAGGTGTGGTAGCTTCCCGTTCCTTTCCACACCGGTGAAGGATGATGATGATTATGATGGCCATATGATTTCGGGGACAGTTTGGGCCTTAAAGTTTTCCTGACATTTGTCTTACAGGCGAGGAAAAACCCCGATGAAAATTTATATATATATAATGAACGCAAATATTTCCAACAAAGGTGTTATTATTTTATTATCAATTATTATTTTGAAAACACCGTCGCGCAAAAAATAATGTACAACGCACGTTTGTGAAGTGTTTTACAGAATCTCGGAAATTAAAAACCTCGCTGTCGCTCGGTTTTTAAACATTTCAAGATTTTTTTTGTAAAAACCACTTCCCGGCCTCGCATCATTATATCCATCCATAGTAATTCTGTCCGAAGGCAGGTCCTTCACTGCAATCATAGCATTTTCATGCTATGTTTGCAACTTTACTAGGGAATTGTGTAGGTGTGGTAGATTCTCGTTGCTTTCCACACCGGTGAAGGATGATGATGATGATGATAAAGATGATGGCCATATGATTTCGGGGACCGTTTGGGCCTCTAAGTTTTCCTGACATTTGTCTTACAGGTGAGGCAAAACCCCGATAAAAACCTCACCCAGAAAAACTGCTCCGACCGGGGATCGAACCCGGGCCCGCTGCGTGACAAGGCAGCACGCTACCTCGAGACCACAGCGGTGGACGCATCATAATACACTATTTCAATATACAGTATGTATTGCGGACGGTTTTGGAAATTGATTCTGAAACACTAGTCATGGACAATAGCTACACAGCCCAGATTCTTTTAATATCATGATTACCGGTCATAAAAACCTGCATTAAATTATATTTAAATCCTTCCGCTGACTGCCTTTTAGCTCGAATTGTCGCATAAGAATGGCCAGTAATTATTTTATGAAACAGCTGAGCCGAACAGTCTACCAGATTTCCTAGACCATGTTTATGTTAATACGCAGCCGAGTCAAGCAAGCAATTGACTGCGTCATGCGTATTAGCAATAAGTGGACAAAAAGTCAGTCAGTCACGGGACTCCAGCGGGAAAAATAATGACTTTACAAGAAAATGTCATTAATACTTTTTTGTTAGTTGTGTACCGGTAACGTACAATCCAAGAGGAAATTTTAATCCATCAATTATTGTGTTGTGTACAGTAATTTTTATCCGTTTTCTGTGACTGACTGACCATAACTTATAGTTAACAACAATAGGACACATTTAAGGTATATAGAATATTAGAATGCAATTAATAGTGTTTCATTTACGACCAAGGAGGACCAAAGCATGGTTTAAAAAAAGTGAAATAAAACGAATTCATACGACCAAATCATTAAACAAGAAATTGGTAAAATTTTGCGTACTTTTTTAGGTTTGGAATATGACAGGTTCTACCGCTATTATTAGATTAAAATAATGCACATTTGAAACATTTTCTTATAGAATTATAAAATTTGATATTTACAGATATATATTACAACAACAAAATTATTTCTGCGTCATTTTCAAAATTTTCACCTTGGTATGACATTTTCATGGAATCGCCCTATAAATTTCACGCTTGTTTGTTAAACACAGTAGAGAAACTTCGAGTAATTTGGACCCCTGTTTTGAATTTCTGTTTTTCTTCTTTTAATTAAGGGATTTCAATTTTGTTTAATTACAGTGATTATCATTAGTGTTGTAACTATGAAGTAGCAATGTTATTTTATTCAAGTCTGGTTAAGGTAGGAAGCCTTGGCGCAGAGCTACGGGACTTGCGCTGGTTCGAGTCTCCATGGGGGAAGAAATTTTCTCATGGTATTTCGGCCAGTATGGGACCGGTGCCCACCCAGCATCGTGAGGCAATTGGGTAGCTACAATAAGTAGCGGCTCCATGTTGAGGAACCAGCTATAACGGCTGGGGGACTCGACATGCTAACCACATGTCACCCCTACACTGGCTGTTGATCATCTACCTCTGTGATTGACACATGTGGATGTGAAGGGCCAGCAGCCGGCTGGTAAAAGGGCAACCGCTGAAAAGTGGAAATACCCTCAATCGGAATCGGAAAAATCTTCATAATTTATAAACTTTTTTACAATACAAGAAAGGTCCACTTAATCTCCATATTAGGATAAAGTGGACTCCAGAGTCCACCTTAGCTTTTAATCTATTTTTATGTTTATTTACTCTATCAATTTATAAAGACAGGCACGGATTAATCTGACTATTTAACTCATGCCCCAAATGGGAGTCAATGACCAATCACGTTTCAATGATTTCTGTTTACAAACCAATCAGAGTCGTGTTTCACGAAATATTTATCAGTGTTATAATTACCATATATTAAACAAAGCTCCTCGTTTTTAATATTCTGAACAGGTCTGACCGTTATTTTGCAGTGACTGAGCCTATAAGAAATACGGCTACCAGATTGTATATATAGTGCATACATGTCAACATTTGTAGCAATTTATTATACCACCCAAAAAAAAGAAACCACTGTTTGACTTTCTTAAATGTATTTTTTCCCAGGTAATAATCCAGAAAAATATAATTGTAATATTTATATCATACGACATCAGAAATGAATTAATATACAGATTGATGTTTTCATTTTTTCTCCACTAGAGAGCATTCTTACAATATTGCGTTCCTTTGGCAATAAATAGTATGATCTGGTTGCAGTGATAAACAAAAGAAGCAGTAGAAGCGTACCTATCGTTTCTCATTTGTTTTCAAACATCGCCGTTTGCATTAAATATATAAATATTTTGAAAATAACTACAGTTAAATAATGATTTGTGAGTAAACAGCTTAATTTTATTCGTTAAATAGTCCTAACAAATGCCACTCTTGATTTCCAAATTCTCTAGATAAATTCACTCCTCACTTCGTGAGTCGTGAATTTATCGATAATTTGGAAATCACTCGTGGCATTACTTATGAATATACTTATGACTGATCATAATTAAAAAGCTTTGATTTTTATTTAATGTTTTGAAAATTTTTTGTTGATTATAACATTCACACGTCATTCAACTGCAGATATCAACGGTCTTTGGGTTTAGTAAAATTACAAGGATAATAAATAAAATTAATTAAGTGAATGGTTTTTACAGATAGCATCCTCATTGATAAAATATACGTATTCGTGTAAAGTGGACCCAGAGGGTCCACATTATCCTAATTAATTTGTTATGTTTAATTATTTTATACAGCCATCATGTCACATAATATCAAACGAAACCCGTTCAGTCTATTAACAACAACATCTACGTAATATATATTTAGGAGTTTTTTCAACATTTGTAATATTCAAAGCAGAAATTAAGAATTGATTCTTACCTTGAAAAACTTTTGAAGTGGTCATTTTCATAAATATCACAAATAAACCCTTCTTCGCAGAAAGAATGAAAGAAACCGGTTTTGAACCCGTCAAAGTTGATGAGAGGAAGAAGTTAAAACATGTTCTGTTCGAGGGCAGCACCAATTAAAGATATTAACAGGGTTCACTCAAACAGAAGGGTCCACATTACCCGAACTTCTCTATACTGTGCACTGTTTTGTACCCTTGATACTGTTCATTTTTGAAGCAGCTGTTCGAAATGTTTATCGCCATTTTTTGTCTGTATTGCAGTTACGACTTTCAAGTCCCAACTCTATGTGAGGAGTAGTTGATTATTTTTTGTTTTACTTTATTTAACTATTTATTTATTTATTTGTAATCTAAGAGAATCCATCTTTTGACAGTCCAAAGAACATGCTGCATGTATAACACATTAGTCTATAATTTGTCACCATGGGTTACTTATAACAAAACAGTCAGCCAACATCCCTGTGAGAGTTCGTCGATAGTTATTTTTTTTATTAATTTCTTTCTTTGTCGTTTTCTTTCGTTTACACTGTTCTTCCTTCTTGTTAACCTTTTTATCGTATTCACACAAGACAGGACACACACCCAGACATCAGGTGGAGACTTAAAATCCCCTACCCCGCCGGGAATCGAACCCGGGTCGCCGGAGTGGAAGGTAGGGACTCTACCGACCACGCCACGGCGACGGACTATGTTCAATCATGCATGTCCGTAGATTCGAACGTGTTCTTGGTCCATTTAACTGTTGTATTGAATAAGAATGCCATCTTTTACGATTTCGGGATGTTGCTAGGGGACAAAACATTGAGAATTTCTGATAAATTGCCAAACAAAGTTGGTCAAGGTAAAATTAGAAAAGGATTATATTTTTTATGGTAAAATGCACGTACTGTATGCGAGGAGAATGATAATCTGCCGGAAACCTTCTTGCGGTAGTCACATTGTGGGCTGTCCTAGTTAAATCCATGTTTTGTCGACAAACCCTGGACATGTTAATTTTTCTTAAGTTCTTCAAAATTGTTTTCCTGATTATAGTTACAAATACATTGTGTCTCTGAAGTCGCTTTCCGTTTCAATGAAGAAAGATAACACTGGTCAACAAGATTTTTGTCTCATGAGTACCAATAGTTATACTTAATACAGTTTTTTATCGTGTTTTCGGATAATTTTCCATTAAGCGCAGCCAGAATTTTTTGTAAGTCCCAGGCAGATACCACGCGCATGCGCTAACAAACGCGAAGCGGTTTACTCTGTGGAATATTCAACCTGCAGGAAGAAGAAGACCAGGACGTCCACTCAAAAGACTTTTGGATGGTGTTTCTCTTGAGGCCGAAACAGGCCTAAATTCGTGAATGTACTACGATGATGATGAATATCGCGATTCAGCCAACAATATACATGCTATTTAACGAACCTAAAAGCTAACCTAAAGCAATTCAAGTACTCTAACCTGTGAAAGATCAACCTAAAAGCTAACCTAACGCAATTTAAGCAATCTAACCTGTAAAAGAATGCAACGCCCAAAAATAAATAGCAAGTTCTCAAATTCTGAAGTACATACCCTATGTTGGCTGCACTGTTGTATAGAATATTCTTAAAAATCAATATGGCTGCCACGTCTTCATGTTACATATATAGTTATATATCTTAGAAAAATATGTTTAAATAATCGTTAGAAAAAATTTAACATTTGTTGTAAATGTTGGTAAATAATTTGAAAATAAAACACTGTTGGTGAATGCGCGTGCGGTCTGCCTCGGACTTAGAAAAAAATTCACCCTGCGCTTAATGGAAACATGAGCCATGTTTTCAAATATGTATTTGGGATTTCTCCATCACCCACAGTTTATTTTATTTCATTATCAATTAATGAATTTGAATAATAATTTTTTTAATAAACGTTTTTTCGTCCATTTATTATCTTGGCGCAGTGAGCGATGAGCACAGGGAACACTTTCATCAGGAGATTTCAGCTATGGAAAAGAGATATCAAGGCAAATGGAATCCTAATATGCTGGCCGATTATTATTGGACCAACAAGAGGGATGCTCCACAGGCGAAATATAGCAGAAATTTCTTACTTTCTAGGTGAGTCCGAATGTTCGAATATTGTGTATTTACGAATGTAGAAAATATTAAAGTGTTTGAAATTATAAATGCCTGTCTCGGGGAAACCTTGCATAATGGAGAAAAACCGACATCATATTTGAATTCAGGGGGGAAAAAAAAACTCAGAATCACATATTTTTCTTTCTGAGAAAAAAAAAAGTTTATTTTTTGTTGTTCAGTGTAATGATTGAAAATCAATATTATTTCGAAGTTTTTCACATATTTTATCTGTTTTTTCTACATGACCGCCATGTATGTGAAAACACATACTCCATCTTTTACATGTGAAATGAAATTTAAAGCTTAACATTTAAACCGTAAAAAAAGCCTGCTGCTTCTGTGATATAATTCCGTGAATGTGATAAGGAAGTTTTCGTAGAGTGAAACATAGAATTTTCCATAGCCTACTGTATTGCGAGGAGCATTCAACTTCGTACCGAGGCGTCTAGTTGATGCGTTCGGACTATCAATGGCAATTTGAACCTCCTGCACTGTTTTTGCTGATAAGCGTTGTCGTCAATGACATGCCTCATCACTAGAGTCCGAATGTTAGGCACTTAAAACATTCAAAATAGACAGGCAAAAATGCACTAAAAATTCAAAATAGGCACTTACAAAAATGGACTATAACGTAAATTTGTACAGCCTTACGTTGAAATAAAATAGCCGGTACTTATTTCGCCTAATGGGAGTGCATTGAGGTGGAAACCATCCACCTGCTAGGTTATTGTCTTTTTGCCACTCTTATCCTAAAATTTTCAAAGAGAGAATTAATAAAAAGAATAATTGAAAATTTCTATGCAATGATATGTGTCATGAAGTCTGTCAATTTTAATTGATTTCATTTAAATACTATGTTAATTTCGAGAAAAATGGCAAATAGACATTGTAAGCTGAAATAGGCATTTATAGGCAAAATGAACATAATGGAAAACAACTCTAGGGTCGTAGGTATGAACTTATATGAAATCACTTTTACAATATCTGTAATAAATAACTATAGGCATTTTTCCTAACATCCGGTCTCTACTCATGACACACATTGCAGGTATGCTAAAATGTGTTTTTAAGTAGACGTATGTGTGCCTTTGTTTGGTGATGGTTTACGGAATTATACAAAATTCCAGATGTCTTCGGAGCAAAGCAATAAGCCAGACCTCCCCTTCATTTAAAATGCTGGCGCGTCATTGGTTGCGTTTTGCACGAGTGTCTGGTGGGAAAATTCCACATGAACATTTATTCACAATATTACAACACAAGGTTCTTGTCTTTTCTCTCTCAGTACCGGTATCACTTCTGTGCTAAGTATTGATGAAGCGTTATGTTTAATAAAATTAAATTAGTGTTACGTATTGAGCCTACTGTAGTGAATGTGAAATATTTAGCAGGCTTGTGCAAGTGTTTTCTGATAAGTGCAGTATCCCTTTCCTGAAAAGATGTCCGTATAATTCTATGCCAGTACTTCCGGAATGTCTCCCTGTGAATAAACATAACCAGGGGAAAGGATTTCGTTGGGGAGAAAAACATACAATTATAAACGTTTATAAAACGTTATTGAAAGAGAATCCTCACAGCGCACCGATTAGAAATATAGTATCTACATATTATTATTATTATTGGTATATATTATAATTATTAATTATTGCTATTCATTATTTAGTATTATTATTTATTAATATTATTGGTATTCATTATTAGTATTAATTTTTGTTATTATTGATATTTATTATTATTATTATTATTATTATTATTATTATTATTATTATTATTATTATTATTATTAATTTCATTATTATTGTCAGTATTTCAATTCATCAATTGTTAAAACAAAATCTCAGCAAGAAACCGTAATTGTATGTCAATGTACTTATAAGGTTTATCCGCTTGTGAAGCGCGCTTTTTCGCCGTAACATCCACTATTTACATTTGCTCCGTAGACATCAGGAACCGACTATAGTAAATTCAGCTGTGATGTATTAATGTGACAATCAACGTATATTTGCCACAAACAATAACAATCCGTTCTTCTCCGTGATAAACATGTTGCACTAAGCTAACAGTATATTAAGAGAAAAGGGGGGGTAGTAGTGTCTTCATGGAAATGAATAGTGACTTTAGAGACACCCTGTATTACTGTGGTCTCGGGGTAGCGTTTTGACTTGTACGTAGCGGGACCGAGTTTCATCCCTAGTCGTGTCACATTTCCTCGTCTTTTCGGAGTTTTTCCTCATCTGTAATGCCAGGAAAATGTAAGGTCCGAACTGTCCCCAAACATCTGCTTGTTTGAGAGGCGTGAGGTAGCACAGAGTACCAGAGAAGAAAGTAGGCAAGTTGCGCGTACATGCCACAGGCGGCGCTAGTGTAATATAACTGACACCTAAATTTTTTCGGTTCTTTTTTTGGTACTAATATGAAATTCAGCACCGCCTGGTGGTAAAATTATGAATTATAATTATATAACGCCATCTGGTGAATAATCATGGAATTTAACTTTTATAGGAATAAATAACGTATTAATTAATCTTAAATTGTGGAATTATGTATACCCAGTCTCTCAGACCTACAGATTTTCTTTAATTTTAACAGAAAGGAAGAATGGAAATAAATAAAACATGTTAATTTATTTTCGTTTTATTAAATTTTAAAACGTGCATTATGATCTCTTTTAATAAATATGTACAATTGACCTACCCCCTTATTCTCACATACATATTTTATACAATATTTATTAAATAACCTTAGCCATGTCGTAACATCTGTCCATTATAAAGTCACATTTTTAAAATGTTTTATTAGAAATGGCTGTACACTAACATCACTCTTCCTAACCTAACAAATCTTAGAATTTTATCACTTCTAGTAGGTTTATCTTTGAAAATAGATTCACATTAAAAATGTAAACAAGCTTGAATTTACTTACAAATTAAGAGTAAAAATAAAATCTAAGTAATGATTTTAACTTTTCGATAATTTACAGTACCGTCTACATAGAACGAAAGGATAGCAGTTAAAATTTTAAATTTACAAAATGGCTAACTTCCCATAATCCCGAAACACGCCGTGAACACGCCGTGTGCCTTGCATTTGTTTAATTTAGTTACATATTCTGTTACTACGAAACAGCGCTAACCATTGTAGTTTACTCATTGTAGTTCATCGTAAACGACCGAAATTTTTTAGATGTCACTGTACTCAGTTTCCCCTCTATTCGAAGTTTCTCTATAGTGAGGTAGAAGTAACGGACAGGGGATGTGAAGGCAGTGGCGGTTCATAGAACTGTGCAGAAGTAATGGAATGTTATAAACGAAATTTATTTTTGAATGCATTTAGTATTGCTATTATTATTATTATTATTTATTATTATTATTATGATGATTATTATTATTGTTATTAGTATTATTATTATTCTTATTATTATGATTATTATTCATATTATTATTTCAGCATGGCACGACAGGGCGTTAGAAGGCCCTTAGTCTATCAGCCGGCTGCTGGCTTCACATCCACATGTGCCAATCCAAAGAGGTAGATGATCTTCCAGCCAGTGTAGGGGTGACATGTGGTCAGGCATGTCGAGTCCCCCAGCAGTTATAGCTGATTCTCGCACAGACGGAACCGCTACTGATTGTAGCTACCAACATGCCACACGGATGCTGGGTGGGCAACGGTCCCATTCTGGCCGAAATACTATGCCAAAAATCTCTTTCCCCATGGAGAGTCGAACCAGCGAAAGTCCCGTAGCTCTGTGCCCAAGGCTTCCTGCCTTAACCCCACTCGGATACCGGCGGCGGGACATATTATTATTATTATAGATATTATTATTATTATCTATTATTATATCAGTCTGGTGTCATGTCTTAGGGTCTGTCCAGGTATATTTTTGTGTAAATTGGGGAGTTTGGCCAACTTGGTACAACCCGCAACCTGACGGACGACGTACTTATTAATCCAGTTTTTTCCCCTCTGGATTATGACGATCCATTGCCAACCTGCAAGACATTCAGTTTCCTTAATGTCGTGGTTGTCTCGGAGGAGGTCCTGGATGGCGCTCGAGCAACTCATTCCAGAGGAAGCCCTCTGTGTCCTTGTGTGGTCACTAAAGCAAGTGTGCCGATCCCAAAAATGTGAAGAATCCTCTCTATTGACAGGTCGTCTGCCACTGTAAGGGTCCGCGCGGCGTGCTGATCTAAATCAACCTTATCCCTATAAGGTAAAAGTAAAGTGATCCCACGACACGCCTCAGGAGACCGCCGTGGGGTAGCGAGTGTAGTTACGGCACCCACTTTTTCTATAGACAATCGGCACTTGATGTCAGCCGGGTGTGTCAGCCCTGCGCCTGCCGCCCATGACGGTCGCCTTACCCCGCAGAACAAAGCGTCTGGTACTCATTTCCGTTAGCGGCTGAGTCAACCCAAGTGAAAATTGTGCCGCCAGGTGGGAGTGGGGTTCCGTTTTAAAAATCCTGACCCCCACGGGGCTCGAACCCTCGACCTTCCGGCATTGTAGAGCCGTGCCTTAACCACTACGACACGGCGTGTCCCGACCTATAAGGTGAGAGGTTAAACATAACCATGGAAAAGCAAGAAAGAGAATAAGATGACTCTTTAAATGTAAAGATGAACTTAAAAAACAGGGAAAATTAAACTGGTAGTTCACAGGAAAGTCTTGAAAGAAAAATTGGAGTTGAGCCCCTGTGGCTGCCAGTATTGGGTCCAGGTGATAGGGCAGGTTCTGGAATATGGTATGCGTATTCGACAACTCCCAAATATTTAATTTTGTTACAAATTTAAATGGAAATTTTTGGAACATTCTCATACAAATTGTCTTCACTATCACCAATTTTTTTTATTAGGAAATGTGCACTCAGTTGAGCATTAATGGGGACAGGACACACACCCAGAACCCAAAGTGGAGATTTAAAATCCCTTCCCCACCGGAATCGAACCCGGCGACGGACATTATCACCAATTACCATACAGTATATTGAGTTTTAATTATATAGATTATTAATCCCCACTTTTCATATTCCTGCATTAATTACTTGACTCTAAAGTCCTCTAAATTAGATAGGATCAGAAATGGTATTATTCGAGAAAAATGATTTTTATGGAAACAATTATACAATTTGTGGGAAATAAACAATTACAAAGGTTTGGACACGTGAAGAGGATGAATGAAGATATATTGCCAGTTAGGAGTTTGGAGTGGATTCCAAATCGGAGGAAAAGAAGAGGGAGACCTAACAAGACATGGAAAGAGGAATTATTAATTTGATGAATGACAGGGAACTGGATGATGGTGACTGGAAGAATAGAGATGAATGGAGGAAGAGAATCAAAACTTAATGTTGGACACAGGAAAATGTTTACATTTAAAACCTGTTGAATTATATATATATATATATATGGCCTATATCTCCATCCATCCACAGTAATTGTGGCGAGGGCAGGTCTTTCACTGAAATCATAGCATTTTCATGCTATGCTTTGCAGATTTACTAGGGAATTATAGGTGTGGTAATTTCCCGTTGCTTTCCGCACCGGTGAAGGATAATGATGATAATGGTGATAATGGTGATAATTATAAGGATGATGATGGCCATATGATTTGATTTCGGGGAACGTTTGGTCCTTAAATTTTTCTTGACATTTGTCTTACAGATGAGGAAAAACACCGATAAAAACCTCACCCAGAAAAACTGTCCCGACCGGGGATCGAACCCGGGCCCGCTGCGTGACAAGCCAGCGGTGGACACACACACACAGTGTAGGAAATTGGTATAAAGGCATTTGTTAAAAGGGTTAACACAAGTTTATTTACTCTTTCTTTGGCATTTTTCTATATTAACTTAGGAGGTGATTGAGTATAAAACACACACAAATAATGTCAAAATTAATTATCCATTTCCGTCCAAAAAAGTACATGAAAACTGAAACCACTCTCACATATGGGTGGAAATTAATATAAAGGCACTTTGTGTATTTCACAGATTAAACCAAAAAGACTGAGCACAAAGTTTACAACAAAGTTCTAAAATTTAGTTGAACCTCCATTGTTGTTAATTACTTGGAAGATTCTCTTTGGCATTGACTTGATGAGGGTGTTTATTTCTCCCACTGAGATAGAAGCCCACTCTTCCTGAATAACATTTTTCTGCTCAGTCACTGTCCCAAACAGCCGTCCATTGCGATACACACGCCTTGCCAGGATCCCCCATAAGTTCTCAATCGGGTTTAAATCAGGACTTCTGACTGGCCAAAAGTGGTATTTCTTTCTTCCTGAACCACTCCTTTGATTTGGCAGACACGTGAATGGAAGCATTATCTGGCTGAAAAATTAGATCTTCGCCAAATTCCTCATACATTCGTATCAATTAGGACTCCAGAAGCTCCTCAGTGTTAGGACTCAGAATTCATCTTGGTGCGTATCCATGCTATTTTTGATCTTCCTTTAAAGCAGAATGCTGCCCAAATCATAACGCCTCCACCAACCGAAGTTTCTACTCATTCTAACTTGCTCTTCAGTACGGAGGTCGTGCCAGTAATACTGAAAGCCATCAGGCCCGTCCAGATTAAACTTCTTCTCATCACTGAATATTACTTTATTCCATTCTGAGGTCCAGGACATGTGTTCTTCAGCAAAAGTCATTCTAACTTTCTTATGTGCATTGTTCAGAGGTAGTTTTACTTATTTATTTTATTTTTTTAATTTTATTTTAGGTTCTTGTCTTCTGACAGAATTTGTCTTACTCGTCTGGCTGTTACTGGCAACTTCAAATCAGCCTGGATTTGAGAAGAAAACATACTCTTACCTTTTGCTTTACGTAAAATGAGACGTTTAGTGCGCTCAGACAATTTTCTTGTCCGTCCATATTCCCGTTTTTTCTCCATATTGTGAGCCCAGTTTGACAAAATTATCAATGACACATCTTGAAGCCCCAATTTCGTAGCTATTTGTCGATTGGAAAGGCCCATCTCCTTGAAGGCACTAACTCTTGATTTCTCTTCATTTGATAGAGGCTTTCCACGTGGCATTGTACGTACTACTGCTGACTTGTAACTGATGAACGATGCTCACAGACACGTCGTCTCCATGTAACTGCAGTGTTTTGTTTACATTTATGTCTCTGTAAGAGCCAGAAATTGACCTGCCTTTATACCGATTTCCACCCCTAGGACAGCGTTTTCTTAGATTTTACGTATTATTTACGTATATAATAAATAAAAAATGAGGAGACCTGTATGAAATTATGTCCAAGATAATTATATGTAATCCATGACACACATACGGTATTTGCATAAATATTTCAGGTTGTTTTGCTACTAAAAGTTAGTGGCTTTATACCACTTTCCTCCACTGTATATTATATATCCACCGCTGTGGTCTTCAGGTATCTTTCTGCCTTGTCACGCTGTGGGGTCGGATTCGATTTTCGGTCGGGACAGGCTCCTGGGTGAAGTTTTTTTGGGGGGGGGTTTCCTCACCTGTAAGACAAATGTCAGGAAAAACCTTCGGCCATCATCATCATCCTTTACCGGTGTTAAAACCAACGGGAAGCTACCACACCTATAATTCTGTAGTAAAGCTGCAAAGCATAGCATGAAAATGCTATGATTGCAGTGAAAGACCTGCCCTCGGGCAGAATTACTCTTGATGGATCGGTATATATATATATATATATATATATATATATATATATATAATGAGGGGGCATGCCGTAGCGTAGTGGTTAAGGCACTGCACTACAAGCCGGAAGGTCGAGGGTTCGAGTCCCGGTGGGGTCAGGATTTTTAAACTAACCCAAACCTTCTGGCGGCACTATGGCCCTGGGGTCGACTCAGCCTCTAACTGAAATTAGTACCAGACGCTTGTTCTGGGGTAAAGGCGGCCGTCACGCAGGGCTGACAACCCGGCTGACATCAAGTGCCGATTGTCAAGAAAAAGTGGGCGCCTTAACCTCCTACTGCCCCAAGGGCCTCCTGAGGCCTGTAGTGGGATCACTTTACTTTATTTTATATATATATAATGAAACCAATTGTCATATGCAACATAATTTATTAACTTCCAGAACCTAATGCCCAGTCCATAAAATCCAATAAGGCAAAAGGCTCAATCCTAGTGGTCAATTACTTAAAGACCATACTCAATGGTCCAATGTACGGAAGTGTCCAAACCAAAACATCCATTCAATAAAGCCCAAGAGAAGAAAAGGTCCAATCTGAAATGTACATTTCAATTTATTGATTTATAATCAAAACATTTTACAATTTTTCATCTTTCGTGTTCCTCGACCTCGCTAAGGTTATGTTTGATTCTTTATGTAATTGCCCTAAGGTATTTATCTTTGTGACCATTAGCCTTATATTTCTGATATCGCAGGATTGTTTCCCTTACTTGCGCTTGGTTTTGTTAAATATTTACTAGAGAGTGGTGCACGTACAAGAGTATTATGTATGAGCTCCTTTCATTGTTGTTCGTCCTGTAACACTTCTATAGTGGACTCGGTATTTCAGTTTCCAGGCGGCATCAAAGGCAACTGTTTCCCTCTGATTTAAAAACATACATTTTTGCTGCCAGGCAGAACCGGGAATTGTTGTTAGAGGCCAAACTGACACTAACTCGCCCACTTTTCTCACCCTAACTTGCCCGAACTGACACTAACTTGCCCGAACTGACACTAACTTGCCCGAACTGACACTAAGTTGCCCAAACTGACACTAACTTGCCCAAACTGACACTAACTCGCCAATTTTCACACTCTAATTTGCCTAAACTGACATTAACTCGCCCTTTTTCACACCCTAACTTGCCCAAACTGACACTAACTGGCCCATTTTCTCACCCTAACTGGCCCATTTTCTCACCCTAACTTTACCAAACTGACACTAACTGGCCCATTTTCTCACCCTAACTTGACCAAACTGACACTAACTCGCCCATTTTCTCACCCTAACTTGCCCAAACTGACACTAACTCGCCCATTTTCTCACCCTAACTTGCCCAAACTGACACTAACTCGCCCATTTTCTCACCCTATTTTGCCCAAACTGGCACTAACTCGTCCATTTTGTCACCCTAACTTGCCCAAACTGACACTAACTCGCCCATTTTGTCACCCTAACTTGCCCAAACTGACACTAATTCGCCCATTTTCTCACCCTAACTTGCCCAAACTGACACTAACTCGCCCAATTTCTCACACTAACTTGCCCAAACTGATATTAACTCGCCCATTTTCACACCCTAACTTGCCCTAACTAACACTCGCCCATTTTCTCTCACCCCTAATTTGCCCAAACTAACACTAACTCGCCCAATTTCTCACCCTAACTTGCCCAAACTGACATTAACTCGCCACATTTTCACACCCTAACTTGCCAAACTGACACTAACTCGCCCATTTTCTCACCCTAATTTGCCCAAACTGACACTAACTCGTCCATTTTGTCACCCTAACTTGCCCAAACTGACACTAACTCGCCCATTTTCTCACCCTAACTTGCCCAAACTGACACTAACTCGCCCATTTTCTCACCCTAATTTGCCCAAACTGACACTAACTCGTCCATTTTGTCACCCTAACTTGCTCAAACTGACACTAACTTGCCCATTTTCTCACCCTAATTTGCCCAAACTGACACTAACTCGCCCATTTTCACACCCTAACTTGCCCAAACTGACTCCAACTTGCCCATTTTCTCACCCTAACTTCCACACTATGGACTACTGAGAATTCTCATAATATATGAGTAAACATATTGGAAATTAGCTCTAGCGGGAACACGTGTAATCTCTTGATCAACTTGACGCTAGGAGCAATTTGTTCACCCTTCGAATATTCACCGGTAGCACAGTTGCATAGAATAGCCATATAATGTAGCTGGAAGTCTGGTTCCATAATGTGTTTTGCATAGCTGGATTTTCCTTCCATATATATGAAATTTGTGTGTTGATTGTGCAGTGGGGGACATTAAAACACATTTAGACTATTAACAAAATGGAATGATTTTTGCAACGTCAGCGTTGTTTGTATTGACCTAGCACCGAGATATGCTACTTATCCTGTAGTTTCTGTTTTGTGTTTACTTTTAGCTGTTCATGCAAAAAGCATATCGGTTGAAATGTTACCTGACGAATATAGAACGTAAGACCCATTATGTGAGTGTTCGAATTACACTGGTCAACATGATTTTTGTCTCACGAGTATCGATAGTTGTACTTAACGCAGTTTTTTATCGTGTTTTCAAATATGTATTCGGAATTTCTCCATCACCCACAGTTCTTTTTATTTCAATTTCAATTAATGGATTTAAATAATTATTTTTGTAATAAACGTATTTTCGTCCATTTGTCCATTGTAAAATAAAACCAAATGAGCTAACTCAGGAGATTTCAGCTATGGAAAAGAGATATGAAGGCAAATGGAATCCTAATATGCTGGCCAATTATTGTTGGACCATCAAGAGGGATGCTCCACAGGCGAAATATAGTAGAAAATTGTCATTTCTTACTCTCTAGGTGAGTCCGAATGTTCAAATATTGTGTAGTTACGAATGTAGAAAATATTAAAGCGTTTGAAATTATAAATTCCTGTCTCTCGGAAACCTTGCGTGATGGAGAAATCCCGATATCATATTTGAATTCAGGACAAAAAATACTATCAGAATCACATATTTTCTTTTTCTGAGACAAAAAAAAGTGTATTTTTTGTTGCTCAGCGTTATCAGACTGACACTAACGTTTATATTGCACTTTTCCCGTTTTAGTGTTACTTCTGTGATGACTCCGATAGTAAATAATACTCTAGGAGTAGTGGCGAGAGAGACAGGCAAACGTATGTTACATGTTTCTTCCGAGATAATATTTCCATCTCATTTGATTCTATCCGACACAGCGGAACATTGACATGCTTTGTTAGTGGATGATTTGCGAACTAATGTGAACATATTTGCGTACACTACACTCTCTTCGCGTCAGTCTGTGGCGTCGCGGAGTGCAGTGCAATTAGTTTAGTATGAGCAGCTACTATCCTAAGTAAGCTGGGCAAGTGCTTCATTGGCTATTTGTTCCTGACTATACGTGGTTGGTAATTACGTCCGTGCGACGCAGCAACAGTGCTGCCAGAACTGGAGTTGAACGTTCCGCTGTGTCGTATAGTACTATGTTATTTATTTTGTTGTTTGTTTTATATGCAATATTGATATTTTGTTGTACTTTTTAAGTTTTTTAGCTTATTTTATATTTTCGTTTACTGTGTGAGTTAAAGTTAGCCAACTATTTTTTAACTAATAGAAAAAAAAAGAATCCAGTAAGATAAATCAGTGTAGATGTGTTAGTATTTCTCAAGCTTTTTTTTTTGTGCCATGCCCCACATAAGCCTTTTTAAAATTCTTGTGCCCACTACTTTATATACAGTATTATATATTACCGGGTGATTCACGAATGATGTTTCGTCTCATTATATCAAAACTACGAACATTAGTGTGAAACGAATTGTGGAAACATGTGAATGGTTGATGTGCCTCTATGCGGAGATGCTCAGCACATTTTATATTTATTCGTCTTTAAGTTATGGCTTCGAACTTCATTATTTTAAATTGATATGACACATTTCTTTTAAACTGAAAATATATAAAACTATTACTCCACCAGTTAAATTATATGGGTGCGAAACATGGATTCTTACTTTAAGGGAGGAAAGAAGATTACAAGTATTTGAGAATAAAGTACTTAGGAAAATTTTTGGACCAAAGAGAGATGGACAGACAGGTGAATGGAGAAGACTACATAAAAATGAACTACATGGTCTTTATAGGAAGCCAGATATAAATAAGAACAGTTAAGTCTCATATCCTGCGATGGGCAGGACATGTTACACGTATGGGGAATGAAAGACTTGCATGGAAGCTTCTTGTAGGAGAACCAGAGGGAAGGCGCCCAGTTGGTAGACCACGAACGAGGTGGGAGAATAACATTAACCATGATTTGAGGGAAGTAGATTATACAGGGAATGATTGGAAAGCATTAGCTCAGGATAGGGATGTATGGAGAGCTTATGTCCGCGCGGCCAAGAACCTACGGGTTCGATAGTGCCAGTAAGTAAGTATGTCACATTTCTTTCGTTCGTTCGTTCGTTCGAAGTCACCTTGAAAAATAAATGCATTGCCGTTGGAATGAGGTTTCTACCTCTATTGTTTAACGTGTTACAAACGTGTGAAAGTTGACATCTGCTGCTGCTGATTTTTGCTAATAACTGGATTATTTCTTATGGGGATATGTGAAACAACGTGTCTATGCCACGGAACCAATCATTCCTGACGAAATGCAACATTCGAACAGGGAAGCATGCCAGTCCATTTCAGATCACCAACTAGTCCCTGTAAGAAGATAATTTTGGAAACGTATTCGGGAATGCGTAAACAATAACGGTGGCACTTTTGAACATATACGTACTTGATTAGACACGTGTTCCTGTAGTAATAGGGTAAGGTATTTTGAAACAGGAAGTCTATACATTGGTACACAGCCCATTGCTTCTGCCAATTCAACATCTTGTGGCAACTGTTCTATAAAAAGTAAAAAGTAAAAAGTAAAGTGATCCCACAACAGGCCCGGAGACCCTTGGGGTAGTAGGAGGTTAAGGCTCCCACATTTTCTAGACAATCGGTACTTTATGTCAGCCGGGTTGTCAGCCCTGCGTGACGGCCGCCTTTTACCCCCAGAACAAGTGTCTGGTACTCATTTCCGTTAGAGGCTGAGTCGACCCCAGGGCCATAGTGCCGCCAGAGGATTTGGGTCAGTTTAAAAATCCTGACCCCAACGGGACTTGAACCCTCGACCCTCCGGCTTGTAGCTCAGTGCCTTAACCACTACGCTACGGTTCTATACACATAGTTAATTCCCTAACCCCAAATGCTACGAGCCGTTGCTACGATTTTTGCAAATGGAGGCTTCTTTATTAAGAAGACTTTTATTGAAAATTAGCTAATACCCGGCATTCGCTGCTACGCCTAAATAAACAAACATTAATGTGATTTTGTGTTTAGCTGAATAAGTAAAGGGAAAAATAATTATAAATTTATATTTTGTTAGATATCCCGTGCTGATTACTCGGCGTTGCCCGGGAATCTACTTATCCCGATCTTCTTGACATAAATGAGCTGAAATACGAAAAGTAATGTGTTTTATGTTTAGTTAAATAAGTGACTGGAAACATTTATATCGTAATTATTTTTAGATCCCCCGTGCTGTTTACCCGGCGTTGTCCGGGATTCTACTCATCCCGGTCTTTTTAGCATATAGGAGCTGAAGACGAAAAGTAATGACCTTCATATGATTATTTGAATAAGTAAAATGAAAAATAATTATAAATGTATATCGTAATTATTTTAAGATTCCCCGTGCTGATTACCCGGGAATCTACTTGCTTCGATCTTCTTGGCATAAATGAGCTAAAAGACAAAATTCGTTATCGTGAGTTATCCGTAAAAGAATACCCGCCGTGTGCTGTTATGCTTGCATAGGAACCTACGTACTTGTCCCGATCTTCTTGGCATCAACGAAAGACAAAAATGGTTATTGTGAGTTACCTGTAAGAGATAAACATATGCCGTCGTGGACTTTTTGTAGAGCTGTTTGATATATTCAAATCTGTGTACATGAATTTTGTGTATTTATTGTGGTTTAGGCAGCGTAAGCCATTTAAGCGTCCATAGAGCTACTTTTCTCACGTTTTCCACTACAAAGGGCGATTTTTAAGGGTGTAGGAATTGAGCATCACAACTCTCTTATAACCTATGTTCATCCCGGGAATCTCCTGAACATTTTGCAGAAAGCCCCATCACAATCGGATCAACGGTATGGCCGCGCATAAAGTACGAACAAACAAACATTGATTTTTATATATTAGATTTAAACATTACTTATAAAGCTAGTAGTGCTTCGTACAATGTTCATATTATTCGTTCTTAAACATCTTAATGATGGACAAATTATATTTGAAAAGAAAAATATACGTCTAGACTGGGGTTTGAACCCAGGACCTTTGACTCTCTATGTCAATGCTCTTCCAAGGCCTAGGTAGTTCACTTGGAAGAGCATTGACATAGAGTCAAAGGTCCTGGGTTCAAACCCCAGTCTAGACGTATATTTTTCTTTTCAAATATAATTTGTCCTTCATTAATGATGGACAAATTATATTTGAAAGAAAAATATACGTCTAGACTGGGTTTGAACCCAGGACCTTTGACTCTCTATGTCAATGCTCTTCCAAGGCCTAGATAGTTCACTTGGAAGAGCATTGACATAGAGAGTCAAAGGTCCTGGCTTCAAACCCCAGTCTAGACGTATATTTTTCTTTTCAAATATAATTTGTCCTTCATTAAGATGTTTAAAAACGAATAATATGAACATTGGAACTGTCCTAATATGGCATAACTAATTACACAAATTGCATTATAAAGCCAGTAAATAAATCTTTCATTCCATCTAAAATAAAATAGGAGGTTGCACTTAAGATAACAGTGGCCAATGTTTTATCTTTTCTATAAATGTATAGAAAACATTGTCTAAGTGTCTCCGCATATTCACAACATTATGCGATTCATCTTTCAAGTATCAAACTCATGATAAAATATATGTCAATTAAATAAAAATAAAACGTAGTTTTATTTGATTTTCATATTTATTATAAAATTCAGTGACAGCTGTTTCGGTACACTGTACCTTCTTCAGACATGTTAACAAATTATGAATTCTGTTCCAACTGATCTAAGCAACAATACAACAATATTTATTTATTTATTTTTTTAATTTAACAAAGGGGATTCATTCAAATCAAGTTGAGAATTTAACAGTTTGTTACTACTTTTAAATCTATTTATTTCTACAGCCTCCAAAAATCTAACTTCTTACCCTTATCACAAACATGTAAAATTTCAAAATTTGGATCGAAACAATGATTAAATTGGAATGGGTGGTTAGCATATTTTGAATATTCTAAATTTCTGTTATATGCTCTCATGTGTTCCTTTATCCGAGAGATAAAAGCTCTACCAGTTTGTCCTATATAGACATTGTCACATGTGCCACACTTCAATTTAGGCCTATATACACCATATAATTTTTCTTTTTTTACTCTGGTTTTATTGTTTTTTATTATATTTTGTAAAGTTTTATTAGTTTTAAATGCCACATTAATGTTCAACTTTTTAAAGTATTTAGATATTTTATTTGAAAGTGGGCCGATGTATGACATTACGACATATTTCTTTGTTTTCTTTGGATAAAGGAAAAACTTTGTTAATTGCTTTTTTGTAATGAACTTTCTTATTTAAATAGGCCTATTCTATAATTTTAGGGTCGTAGTTATTATTAATAGCTAATTGTTTAATAATGTTCAATTCATTATTATATTCCAAGGGTGAAAGAGGGAGATTTAAAAGTCTATGAATGTAACTATTAAAGGCTGCCATTTTATGAGTATATGGGTGAAGAGGAGAACTATGGATAGTGGTATCACTATGAGATGGTTTGTAAAAGATACCAAACTCAAACTTATAACCATTGTGTTTTATTGATAAATCCAAGAAATGTATACTATTATTTGTTTCTAATTCCATTGTGAAATTAATACTTCTGTGAATGTTATAAATAAAATTTAAAAAGGAATTCAATTGTCTTTTAGTTCCTATGAAGCATCATCGTTTTAGACAATCGGCACGATATGTCAACCCTGAGCGATGGCCACATTTACAAGCACCAGGTACAAATTTCTATTAGAAGTTGTGTCGACGACCCCACGGCCATGGTGCCGTCAGAAGTTTTAAACAAGTTTAGAAATCCTGACCCCACCGAGATTCTAATCCCCGACCATCCGGCTTTGTAGCGTATTGTAATACAACTAACTAACTAACTGGCATTATCCAACGCGTAGGTTCATGTTTGCGCGGACATAAGCTCTCCACACATCCCTATCCTGAGTTAGTGTTTTCAATCATCCCCTGATTAATCTACTTCCCTCAAATCATGGTTAATGTTATTCTCTCACCTCTTTCTTGGTGTACCAACTGGGCGTTTTCGCTCTGGTTTTTCTACAAGCTTCCATGCACATTTTACATTTCCCATTCGTGCCATATGCCCCGCCTATCGCAGTCTATGGGACTTAACTTTTTTTTTTATTATATCTGGTTTCTTATAAAGACCATATATCTCACTGAAGTCCACCGCTGTAGTCTCGAGGTAGCGTGCTGCCTTGTCACGCAGCGGGCCCGGGTTCGATCCCCGGTCGGGGCGGTTTTTCTGGGTGAGGTTTTTATCGGGGTTTTTCCTCACCTATAAGACAAATGTCAGGAAAACTTTAAGGCCCAAACGGTCCCCGAAATCATATGACCATCATCTCCATCATCCTTATCATTATCTTCAGCATCGTCAACCTTCACCGGTGTGGAAAGCAACGGGAAGCTACCACACCTACACAATTCCCTAGTAAAGCTGCATGCATAGCATGAAAATGCTATGATTGCAGTGAAGGACCTGCCCTCGGGCAGAATTACTATGGATGGATGGATGGATATCTCACTGTTACGTAGTCTTCTCGAGGTACAACAGAATATAAACAAATTCTGCTTGAGTAGACATTTGGACCCAGGATCTACAGCGGACACTCTCAGTTTTGTAGAAACAAAATGTCCGATTCTTCATCAATGGAATCATTAATAGGATGCATGGACCTTTAAACATCCCTCAAGGTTAGCTTGAAGCTAAAAGGAGTCGTCGTGTTAAAAAATGGAAACAACTATTTCCGCTAGCACTGGAGCCACGTATGACCTTGAGACTTCCTTCTGTTAGCATCATTGCCAGCATGCGCTCTCCATCTTCAGCGGACTAATTTCCCAAAATTTATCAAGGCAGCTTCATAGCGCAAGCGATTAAACACTTTCCTTCCATTTCTGGGTCCGGAGTTCGCACATCTTTCACTCCAACTAAGGTTTGTGGTGGACGATTCAGTACTTACTTACTTACTCACTCACTGGCACTATCGGACCCGTACGTTCATGGCCGCGAGGACATAAGCTCTCCATACATCCCTATACTGAGCTAATGCTTTCCAATCATTCCCTGTATAATCTACTTCCCTCAAATCATAGTAAATGTTATTCTCCCACCTCATTCTTAGTCTACCAACTGGGCGTTTTCCCTCTGGCATTCCTACAAGAAGCTTCCATGCAAGTCTTGCATTCGCCATACGTGCAACATGTCCTGCCCATCGCAGTATACGAGACTTAACTGTTCTTATTATATCTGGCTTCCTATAAAGACCATGCAGTTCATTGTTATGTAGTCTTCTCCATTCACCTGTCTGTTCATCTCTCTTTGGTCCAAACATTTTCCTAAGTACCTTATTTTCAAATACTTGTTATCCTCCTTTCCTCTCTTAAAGTAAGAGCCCATGTTTCGCACCCATATAATGTAACTAGTCCACCGCTGTGGTCTCGAGGTAGCGTGCTGCCTCGTCACGCAGCGGGCCCGGGTTCGATCCCCGGTCGGAGCAGTTTTTCTGGGTGAGGTTTTTATCGGGGTTTTTCCTCACCTGTAAGACAAATGTCAGGAAAACTTTAAGGCCCAAACGGTCCCCGAAATCATATGGCCATCATCTTCATCATCATCATCCTTATCATTATGATCATCACCATCATCCTTCACCGGTGTGGAAAGCAACGGGAAGCTACCACACCTACACGATTCCCTAGTAAAGCTGCAAGCATAGCATGAAAATGCTATGATTGCAGTGAAGGACCTGCCTTCGGGCAGAATTACTATGGATGGATAATATACGTAACTGGTGGAATAATAGTTTTATATATTTCAGTTTAACGTTTTTCGAAAGGAGTTGGGACATCAAGAGTCTCTGTAATGCATAATAGCACGCATTTCTATAATTGAGCCTAACTTTAATCGGTGCCAGAAAAATTTTTCTTTGGATTTATTCAGATTTTCCCCTGCCTAAAACTTATTTCCACTACTTCTTCATTGTCCTGAGCTACATTTGAGACGGTGCGACGGATATGCCCAGCCATAAGGATGCTTCAAAGCACAACTCCAGATACAATGCTAGCCAGTTTCGTGAAAAGCATCAATTTTCGAATACTTCTAAGTACATTTCACCATGTTCATAGTTTAAGAGTGAATCTAAAATTTAATTGCGTATTAACTACCACTGTGGTCTCGAGGTAGCGTGCTTCCTTGTCACGCAGTGAGTCCGGGTTCGATTCCCGGTCGGGACAAGCTTCCTGGGTGAGGTTTTTTTCGGGGTTTTTCCTCACCTGTAATACAAATATCAGGAAACTCTGGGGCCCAAACGGTCCCCGAACATCATCTGACCATCATCATCCCCGGTGTGGAAAACAACGGGTAGCTACCACACCTATAATTCCCTAGTAAAGCAGCAAAGCATAGCATGAAAATGCTATGATTGCAGTGAAGGATCTGCCTTAGGGCAGAACACTATTAAACATAAAAAATTGCATATTAACCAACTCCATTGTGCGACAGGCCAAGAAGATCCTTGGCCTACCAGTCGGCTGCTGGCCTCACATCCACATATCAACAAAGGTGGGTAACATATAGCCACTATAAAGATAGGATGTGATCAGCTAGTCGGGCACCCCAGCCGTTATATTTAGATTTTCTTAACTTGGAATTGCAAAATAGAGTTTTGAAGTACTCATTAGAATTAATTGTCCCTCGCTTTAGCCGAACGGTCCAGTTATATTATATGGATGCGAAACATGGACACTCACTTCAAGGGAGGAAAGCAGATTACGAGTATTTGAGAATAAAGTTCTCAGGAACATTTTTGGACCAAAGAGAGATGAATAGAAAGGTGAATGGAGAAAACTACATAACAGTGAACTACATGGTCTCTTAAGGAAGCCAGATATAACAAGAACAGTTAAGTCTCGTAGACTGCGATGGGCAGGACATGTGGCACGAATGGGGAATGAAAGAAGTGCATGGAAGCTTCTTGTAGGAAAACCAGAGAGAAAACGCCCAGTTGATAGACCAAGAATGAGGTGGGAGAATAACATTAACTATGGTTTGAGGGAAGTAGATTATACAGGGAATGATTGGAAAATATTAGCTCAGGATAGGGATGTATGGAGAGCTTATGTCCGCGAGGCCATGAACCTACGGGTTCGATAGTGCCACCGAGTTAGTTAGTTTGTTAATTAGTTTTAGCCGAACGGTTTATTAGATGGTGCCTTGTTGCAGAGCTATGGGAATTGCGCTGGTTCGAATGCCAATGGGGGAAGACATTTTCTCATGAATGTTATCACATATTAATTGTCAGTTCGCGAGTAATATATTATACCAGTTATTATTAATTTGAAGTTAAGTTTCGAAATTGTGTTATACATCATCATCTTAAGGCACGACAACTTCAAAAGTGAAAGTTTTGGCCTTGTCTATAAACCTCCTCCATGCCAATCTGTCTCTTGCCATATTCAAATTAGTCATTTTCCTTAGATCGTTCATTGTGTCATCCTCCCATCTGATCTTCTCGGTCTTCCTACAGCTCTGCCTCCTATAGGTTTCCATTTGTAGATTTTTTTGACCAGTCTCTGGCCATCCGTTCTTATCAAATGTCCAAGCCATCCAATTCTGAGAGATCTTATATGGTTTACTATGTTCAGATTTTTGATTAATTTGTTTAGTTCATTATTTGTTTTGATTCTCCAACAGTTATCAGTTCCTCTATTTGGTCGCAACTTGTTTTCTTTCGATAAAGTAAGTATGTTCTATTTTAATTGTTTCTTTTAGGAACGCAGTTTCATCACTAAGGCATATGTAACTACTGATGGTCTAATGGAGTGTTTTTTGTATAACACTATTTTGGCAGTTTTTTTCTCGATATTATTTTCTTTTAAATAAGGTTCTATTTGGCTAATTAGCTTTATTCGCCTATTTACCATCCTATTCTTTAATTTCTCCTTCTGATGTATTATGTATCATTGTGTTATATCGCTAAATAAAAGATATATAGGCCGCGGTGAATTGTAATGAAAGTAAAAAGCGCAAAGAAGAGAAGTGAAGATTAATGTGTGGCATTTCGTAAGGAGTAGTTGAACTTTTAGTATGATCTAATTTTGTTAGATATCACAACGTAACATATCTTACTTAAACACTTGTATGGATTGGTTATATGTGCTGTATAAGTTTAAATTGTATTTAACAGTAGGAAGAGCTGGAGTTTACGTTCTATCTTTAAAGTTTGGGGGGTAATTTGGTACCCTATATGAAATAATCACCGTGTTGCATACTGCAATTGTAGTCTCTGAATTTCATAGGAAGTAAATTTACATCAATTAATAAACAGTAATACAGTGTGTCCACAAAGTGCTGCTATCAGAACAATGTAACTTAGCTCGTAAACTGTTTGAGATAGTGACATGCGGTTTTTTTGCAACGTATTCTGATCTCTCAAAGTTCTGTTTACATTTGTTGCAGATTGTTATGTAAACAATAGCGACTAGGGCAAGGATTTTAATCTATTACCCGTTTAAGGAGTAAGCGCAGTTGTTGATGGAGGGCACTGCAGTCGTGTTTATGCAGGAATAGAACACTTGACACTGCTATCTATGAGTGCAGAGGGGAATGAGACGTGGGACGCTGACAGTGTACGCTGCCTTATGACGTCACGTGTAGCAACAAACAGAGATTCGTGATTCATCCGCCTGCAGAGATATTTTGAATGACTAATACTAAAAGTTAAGATTTGCAATACAGATGTATATATTATTCAACTGCTCGTGTGAGAAACCAAGGCAAAAGGCAGAAGTCTTAACTTCTCATTATATTACTTAACTGTTTGTAGGTGAAACCAAAGCAAAATACAGAAGTCTTAACTTCTCATTATATTATTCAACTGTTTGTGTGGAACTAAAACAAAAGACAGTCAAAAGTCTAACTTTCCATTATATTATTCAACTGTTTGCTGGAAAGCCAAGACAAAAGACAGAAGTCTTACTTTTAATTATACAATGGCAAGGACTTTAATGCACTAAAAGTTAAGATTTGCAGTACAGATGTATATAGTATTCAACTGTTCGTGTGAAAAACCAAGGCAAAAGGCAGAAGTCTAACTTCTCATTATATTATTTAACTGTTTGTAGGTGAAACCAAGACAAAATACAGAAGTCTTGCTTTTAGTTATACAAGGGCAAGGATTTTAATGTACTAAAAGTTAAGATTTGCAATGCAGATGTATGTATTATTCAACTGTTTGTGTGAGAAACCAGTCAAAATACAGTCAGAAGTCTAACTTATCATTATATTATTCAACTCTTTGTGTGCAACCAAAACAAAAGACAGTCAAATATCTAACATCCCATTATATTATTCAACTATTTGCAGGTGAAACCAAGACAAAAGACAGAAGTCTTACTTTTAATTATACAACACTAGCTAATACCCGGTGTGCGCTGCTACTCCTAAATAAATGTTAATGTGTTTTTACCACCAGCCTGCCCGGGAATCAGCTTATCCCGATCTTATTGGCATCAATGAAAGACAAAAATGGTTATTGTGAGTTATCCGTAAAAGATAAACATATGCTGTTGCGGACTTTTCTGTAGAGTTTTTTTTGAGATATTCAATTCCGTGTACAATAATTTGGTGTATTTGTTATGGTTAGGCAGTGTAAGCCATTTAAGCGTCAAAATAGAGGCTTTATTTCACGTTTTTCACTACAAAGAGTGATTTTTAGGGGTGAAGGGGTTGAGTATTACAACTCTCTTATAGCCTATGTTCATCCCCGGAATCTCCTAAACATTTTTCAAGAAGCCCCATTTCACAATCGGATGAACGGTATGGCAGAGTACGCTTGCCCGGGAATCTACTTATCCTGATCTTCTTGGAATCAATGAAAGACAAAAATGGTTATTGTGAGTTATCCGTAAATGATAAACGTATGCTGTCGCGGACGTTTTTGTAGAGTTTTTTTTTGAGATTTTCAATTCTGTGTACATTAATTTGGTGTATTTGTTATGGTTTAGGCAGCGTAAGCCATTTAAGCGTCAATATAGGGACTTTATTTCACGTTTTTCGCTACAAAGGGTGATATTTAGGGGTGAAGTGGTTGAGTATTACAACTCCCTTATAGCCAATGTTCATTCCGGGAATCTCGTGAAGATTTTGCAAAAAAATCCCATCGCAATCGGATCAACGGTATGACCGCGCATTGAATACGAACAAACAAACAAACATTAATTTTTATATATCAGATTACAATCGTAACTTTTACTGCATTAAAATCTTTGCCGTAATAATGACCATACCACTGGAAAAGGCTCAATGTGTATGGTGGTATGCTGAGTCTGGTAAATCACCAATAACTGTTAAGTCAAATTTCCACCGGCATATAGAAGAGATCCTCCATCCAAATCATCCGTAATTAAATGGGCCGAGAAATTTCTAGCGACTGGCAGTATAATGGACTTGCCACGGAGTGGACGACCAGTTGTGAAGCAAGAGACTATCGACAATGTGCAACTTGCATTTCAACTGAGACCTCAAAAATCGGTTCGTTGTGCTTCACGGGAAATGCATTTACCAAAATCAACATTTCATAAAGTCCTCCATAAGCAGCTACATATTCAGGCCTATAAAGTGCAAATTACGCAAGGGTTGCTGCCAACTGACTTTCCTCGGTGTGCTGAATTTGCTGATTCCATGCTGAACGCAATTGACGAAGACAATGACTACTTGCAGAGGGTGATGTTCTCTGATGAAGCGACATCCTTTGTGTCTGGGTTTGTTAACTGCCATAACGTATGATGGGTACAAGCATATAACACTCTAAGTCAAGATAAATTTAAATTGAGATTTTGAAGCCATCTCTTAGATTAGGCTATGTTCTACAATATGCACAATGTTCTACAATATGCACAACATAAAAACTTGGAAATAACATTGCAAGTCAATGAAAAATGGTTTTGAAAGTCTGGTTTCCAGTGAAAGAACAATCTAAGCCAGTTGCTACTATGAAAGAACAATCCAAGTCAACTTTTAGTAATGTCATTAAAAAACAAAGCTCTACATATTTTCATTGTATTAAGTCCTTTAGCTGTGGTAGAAGCTGAGCCTCACATGTTCTCCAAATGGGGATAATTTTTAGCCCCACATTATAAACAAAACTGCCCTTTTGCCACACGTCCAATTACTGAAATTATCATAGTACTGTCCATACAATCAATTTCAGAACTTCCTATAATGGAGCCTGGGAATCTTACATCATTGCTAGGACATTATTTGACACCTTCATGGGGACCACAGCAAGCCCATACCAGCTCACTACTAATATCCAGATTGAAATACAACGGTCTGCAGGTTCTAAGCCAGTTCTGTCAACAGCCAGGTGCCAGAGCATTTTACGAATCTCTTACCACACAAGAGGATATTGAAGATGATTGGAACTTCATTACGACAAAAATGAAGCTCTTACTGGAGGTTCTTGTTTTAGTTATAAATTTTGTTATTATTTTGTAATCAGTGAACATTAATTTTATACATGAAAAGTTCAAAACACTACTTTCATTTAGTTTACTCTACTCAATAATCTTACAGTCATGTGCATTGTTGCCTTTGGAAGCCTTGCAATTTTTTTTTCCTAATTCTGAATTGCCATTGTTGTAGGGAAATAAGTTACCTATTAAATATAGAAAAAAAAAAGAATGTTGAATAACACTATAAAATGTACAACAAGGCTTTGAATATTAAAAAGGCATTATCTCAAAATATTGCAAAACTGACTTAGATTGTTATTTGCTTGTACCCTTCACATGGGAGTACTGGTGATTTACCAGACTCAGCATACCACCATACACATTGCGTATTTTCGTGTAGTGTCGACATTGGTGTTTAAATCACAATATGAAACAAATGTAATCAGAACTTTGAGAGATGTAGAATACGTTGCAAAATAAATAATACTTTTAAAAAACTAGAACAACACGGTTTATTAGAAAACCGAACTAAAAAAATGAAAAAAAATTATTATTTCCAACATGCTTGGGATAAATAATTTTACCATCAAAAGCGTGGGGTGCTCTTTATCAATTAATATATTTGATAATAAACAGATATTGGTAAAAGTAAAGTGTCTAAGAAGAAAATGTAAAAATCATAAATAGCACACCACGCTTTTGATGGTAAAATTTTTATCCCAAGCATGTTGGAAATTAAAATTATTTTTCATTTTTTTAGTTCGGTTTTCTAATAAAGCGTGTTGTTTTAGTTTATTATTTTTTAGTTTTTTTAGTTTTAATATTTTACAGAATAAGATAAAAAATGTAAATATCTTTAAATTCGATTCTATTGTAGAATGAGCTGAAAGTAATACTCTTCTAAAAAAACCTCCCAGCCGGATTTGAACCTGCGACCTATGGATTACAGAACTTATATACCACTAGAGTGTACCGCTCTACCAACTGAGCTCATACAACGATCGACTAAAAAGTCTACAAGTCTGCAACGTATTATACCAGTTTTCATTTTTTTGATTTTCTGATGATTCTGGCCACGATTCTAGAAACAAAATATGAAATTATTGTATTGTCATGGGTCCTTTACAAGTACACAAAGTTTCAAGTCGATCCAATGTTTCTAAGTGGGTGAAAATCGTGTTAAAAAATCCGTTACATAGATACAAAGACACTTTTTTTTTCTGATGATTCTGGCCATGATTTTAGAAACAAAATACGAAATTATTATATCGTCACGGATCGTTTACAAGTATGCAAAGTTTCAAGTCGATCCAATGATTTTAAGTGGGTGAAAATCGCGTTAAAAGATTCAGTTATATAGATACAGGTCAAGCTAATATAAAGCGTGTAAAAACCGCATGTCTCTACCTCAAATAGTTTATTATGAGGTAAGTTACATTGTTTTGGTAGTTCTGTCAACAGCCAGGCGCCAGAGCATTTTACGAATCTCTTACCACACAAGAAGTTATTGAAGATGATTGAAACTTCATTACGACAAAAATGAGGCTCTTACTGGAGGTTCTTGTTATAGTTATTATTCTCTACTCAGTGAACGTTAATTTTATACATGAAAAGTTCAAAACACTACTTTCATTTAGTATACTCTACTCAACAATTTTGTTTTGGTAGCAGGACTTTGTAGACACCTGTAAGTGTTATAGGCATATGCACCTTGTAGTACACTATGCAACAAATAATTGTTGAAATGCAGGAAAACTGTAAGTACTGCATTTTGAGAGTTGTACATAAATAACGCTGGTCTACATGATTTTTGTCTAATGAGTACCAATATTTGTACTTACTGCAGTTTTTTAATCGTGTTTTCAAATGTGTATTCGAAATTTATCCATCACCCACAGTTTTTTTTTATTTCTGTTTCAATTAATGGATTTAAATAATTAATTTTTAACAAACTTTTTTTCGTCCATTTATTATCTTGGCGCAGTGAGCGATGAGCACGGGAAACACTTTCATCAGGAGATTTCAGCTATGGAAAAGTGATAATAAGGCAAATGGAATCCTAATATGCTGGCCGATTATTGTTTGACCATCAAGAGGGATGCTCGACATGCGAAATATAGCAGAAAATCGTCATTTCTTACTTTCTAGGTGAGTCCGAATATTGTGTAGTTACGAATGTAGACAATATTAAAGTGTTTGAAATTATAAATGCCTGTCTCTCGGAAACCTTGCGTGATGGGGAAAAACCGATATCATATTTGAATTCAGGAGAAAAAATACTATCAGAATCGCATATTTTTCTTTCTGAGACAAAAAAGAAGTTCCATTTTTGTTGCTCCCTTGTTCCCACACAGGACGTATGGGGTATATGCATACTGTACGTAACCTCTGCAACAACTGATACAAAACAACATTCCTAAATTTGCGCACAATGAACCTTCTCTTATCGGGATGTTTATTTACATGTAAAGTAGGAATTAAAATATGTTAAAAATATGTGGCAACAAAAATTAATAATTCGTAACATCTTATAGTTATGAATGTGTAGTCAGCCAATTGCATTATTGCTTGTAACACTAGGACAAATGAAAGTCGTTTCAATCAGTACAGCCAATTGACAAAGTAAAATGTAAATTGTAACTCTATTATTAAAATTAACTTTTTGTAACGTGCAATTATTTACTTTTACCTAGCCTTGTAATGAAGTGAGCAGATCCTACACCGAACCCTCCAAGTGCAGGACTACCTGCCTATTGAAACGATATAAACGACACATGCAGGAATGGGGGACAGGAACAAAAGAAACACGAAGTCAAGACGGGACTTGGTATAGTTAGGTGCTGCAAAAATTGTATAATACAGCAGAGAATAACTAATAATAAATAATAGTTTTATTAAAAATCTAAAACAACGCGCTTTATTAGAAAACCGAACTGAAAATTAAAAATATTTTAATTTGAACACGCTTGGGATAAAATTAAAGTGGTAAACAAAAAAATCATCTCCAACACATCTAGAATAAAACTAGAGTTATCTACAATAGAAAATAATTTTATCATCAAAAGCGTGGAGTGCTTCTTATGGTTTTTACGTTTTCTTCTTAGAGACTCTACTTTTACCAATATCTGTTTATTATCTATCTTCTGGTTTTTACAGCTGCTGCCGTCTTCCCATGCCAAACCTCCAAAGCCTACGGTTTTGGGCATCTTCGATGCTTAGCCCTCTAGCTTGCATTACTGTCTTCATGTTTTCCTTCCATCTTAACTTTGGTCTCCCTCTTTTCTTCTTTCTATTCGGATGCCATTCATATAGTTGCTTCGGCCATCGCTCATCTTCCATTCATAAAACATGTCCTAACCACTTCAATTCCTTCTCCTCAATTCTTATCAAATATATTAATTTAAATAGAGCACCCCACGCTTTTTATGGTTAAATTATATTTTTATAGATAACTCTAGTTTTATTCTAGATATGCTGGAGATTATTTTTTTATTGGCCACTTTAATTTTATCCCGTGTGTGTTGGAAATTAAAATTATTTTTCATTTTTTAGTTCGGTTTGCTAATAAAACGTGTTGTTTTAGTTTTTTAAAACTATTATGTATTTTTTATGTTTTGTTTTAATATTTTACTGAAGAAGATAAAAATGTAAATATCTTTAAATTCGATATTATTGTAGCATGGGCTAAAAGTAATACTCTTCTAAAAGAAATCCTCCGGGCCGGATTTTGAACCAGCGACCCATGGATTACTGAAAATATATACCACTACAGTCCACCACTCTACCAACTGAGCTACCAGAGGTTATAATGTTAATTTCTTACGAAGGCTAAAAAGTCGATAAGTCCGCAACCTATTATACCGGTCTTTATTTTTTTATATGTCCTGATGTTCCTGGCAAGGATCATAGAAAAAAATTATGAAATTATTGTATTGTCATTGGTCCTTTACAAGTATACAATTTTTCAAGTCGATCCAATGTTTTTAAGTGGGCGAAAATCGTGTTGAAAGATCCCGTTACATAGACAGATAAAGTTCAAGCTAATATAAAGCGCGTAGAAATAAATTTCTTGAAATCGTGTCCAACTCGGGGTCGAGGGATGAGATGAGATGAAGCTCCTAGATTTATAGAGGTCTGTGAATGACAAGGGTGCCAGCCGACCACTCCTGACGCATCATCACGGGGGCAGATGAAATGAAACGAAATGGGTGAGATGAGTATGGAGAAACGGTATAATGAAATTTGTGGCAGGGGAAAACGGGAGAAACCCCGAGAAAAATCTGCCCAGGCTCCGTTTCGTCCTCTATTGTACAATGGCGTAACTAAAACACTATACAGTATTGTCGATGCTAGCAGGTCCGTTGCCGTGGCGTAGTCGGTAGAGTCCCTACCTTCCACTCCGGCAACCCGGGTTCGATTCCTGGCGGGGTAGGGGATTTTAAATCTTCACCTTGGGTCTGGGTGTGTGTGTCCTGTCCTTGTGTCTATGTGAGAATTAAAAGAAAATTAACAAACAGGTAAAACAAACAAAAAGGTAAAACAATAAGGAAAAACCAGTATAAACGAAAAAAAAAAAACACACAGAGAAACAAACATGAACAAAGCAATGAACACTTTATGAGCCCACCAATATAGTGGACTCAGCATTTTAGCTGCCTTGTCACACAGTGGGCCCGGGTTCGATTTCCGGTCGGGGCAGGCTTCTGGGTGAGATTTTTTCGGGTTTTTTCCCCCTTCAACTGTAAATGTCAGGAAGCCTAGGTCCCAACGGTCCCCGAAAATCATTCGACCATTATCATCATCGTCATCCTTTACCGGTATGGAAAGCAACGGGAAACTACAACACCAATAATTCCCTAGTAATGCTGCAGTGTATAGCATGGAAATGCTATGATTGCAGTGAAAGACCTGCCTTCGGGCAGAATTACTATTGATGGAGTATTTTTAGTTTACAGGCCCTCTAACGGCCAGGCTGGGGGACCCAACATGCTGACCACATCACCCCTACACTGGCCAGGAAATATTGCTATAGAATTGATTAAAAGTGGCAGTCATAAGTTATTGGAAATGCTGATTACCCGGCGATCTTAATTATAAATGTATATCGTAATTCTCTCATCGATAGCTTCCCAATTTCCATTTTTATTCATTTAGGCGTAGCAGCGCACGCCGGGTATTAGCTAGTATTACATAAAATCCTAGCCTTGGTGATAAATGTTAAGATGCACCTGGAGAATTCTTAACCTAACTTGACCTAAATTCCAGATCATTTTTACCAAAAAAGAAAAATATGTTTTGACTGAAGGAACCTAAGAAACTCTTACCACAAGACCATTGATTACCTTGTATATTTACTTGTAAAATTACACTGGTCAACATAATTTTTGTCTCATGAGTGCCAATAGTTGTACTTAATGCAGTTTTTATCGTGTTTTCAAATATGTAATCGGAATTTCTCCATCACTCACAGTTTTCTTATTTCGATTTCAATTAATGGATGTAAATAATTATTTTTTAATAAGCGTTTTTTCGTCCATTTCTCCATTGTAAAATTAAACGGAGAACACTTTCATCCGGAGATTTCAGCTACGGAAAAGAGATATCAAGGCAAATGGAATCCTAATATGCTGGCCGATTATTGTTGGACCATCAAGAGGGATGCTTCACAGGCGAAATATAGCAGAAAAATCGTCATTTCTTACTTTCAAGGTGAGTCCTAATGTTCGAATATTGTGTAGTTACGAATGTAGAAAATATTAAAGTGTTTGAAATTATAAATTCTAGTCTCTCGGAAACCTTGCGTTAATGACAAAAACCGATATCATATTTGAATTCAGGGGAAAAAATTCTATCAGAATCACATATTTTTCTCTCTGATAAAAAAGAGTTTCTTTTTTGTTGCTCAGTTTTATTAATCTGGTTTGTATATGTTGGCAAAAGTCGCGTCTGGTTTTTTCATTATTGCAGTTGATGGTACTGTATTGTGCCATTTTCCGGCCTTCTTGTTAAATTGTAAAGGACAAGTATCATCCCCTGTATAATTTACCTGTCTCAAACAATGTTTAATCTTATTCCCCTACCTTCAACATATTTTCAAGCCCTTCTTTCATCTCCTATTCAACTAATGACTTCCAATCTTGCTGTGTATGATTCATCTTCAGCAAATTAAGCTTAATGTTACTCTCCCGTCTACATGTCTGCATGCCCCACTTTTATTTCCCATTCAAACTACTTTTTTTCTAATCACCCCCTTTTGTTCTCTAATCATCCCCTTATGTTCTCTAATCACCTCCCTCAAATTATGGTTAATTTTTATTCTCCCACCTACATGACTACATGACCCTCTTTCATCCCCCATTCATGTCACATGTCTTCCCCATTGCAATCTACGAGACTTGACTCTTCTTATTGCGTCTGGTTTCTCATAAAGATCATGTAGATTACTGCTTTTTTATCTTCTCCATTCACTTGTCTTCCTTTGATCCAAAATTGTTCCTAAGAACTTATTCTCAAATTTCTTCTCTCTTGTAATAAGAGACCATGTTTAGCAATCATTCAACGTAACTGGAAGAATATCCAATTTATACATTTTTAACTTTTTTTAGAGCAGTTAGGATGACTATTTAACTCATGCCCCAAATGGGAGTGAATGATCAATCACATTTCAATGAATTTTTATTTACAACCAATCACAGTCGCGTTTCACCTAGAATTTACCAACTAAAGTTTATCATAAGTAATGCCACGAGTGATCTGCAAATTATCGATAAATTGGAAATCAATAGTGGCATTTGTTAGGACTATTTAACGAATAAAGTTAAGCTCTTTACTAAAAAAATAAGTATTTGAATATAGTTACCAGAGTTTTAAAATATTTATATAGTTAATGTAAACGGCGATGTTTGAAAAATTAGAAATGTGACGTTATGTATATTCACTGCAACTCGATCATATTATTTATTGCCAAATAGAATCGCAATATTGTAAGAATGCACTCTAATGGAGAAATAATGAAACACATCAAACTATTATAAACAACATTATAGGTTAATCATTTATATTTTGAATAAACAACTCAGTAAAATCACTGAATCTATTCATTATTTGCTATATTCGATGTATTTGTTGGAGAAAAATAATGGTCTAACCTGTTCAGAATATTAAAAAAGGAGGAGCTTTCTTTATCACAAAAGCAGGAGCCGATAAAGAGAAATCGATAAAGAGCGAGGTGAAACACGACTGTCATTGGTGTAAAACAGAATTCATTGAAACGTGATTGGTCATTGACTACCATTTGCGACATGAGTTAAATAGTCATAATAAAGAAAGCACCTCCTTTTTAACATTCTGAATAGGTCGTAGCATTATTGTGCAGTGACTGACTCTCTAAGAAATATGGCTACCATATTGTATATATAGTGCATGAATGTCAACACATAGAGCATGCGGGAGTTAATATAAAAACATTTGTAGCAATTGATTATACCACCAAAAAAAAAAAAAAAAAAGAAACCACTGTTTGCACTTTCTTAAATGTATTTTTTCCCAGGTAATAACACTCCAAAAAAATATAATTGTCATATTTACATCATGGGACATCAGAAATGAATTAATATACAGTTTGATGTGTTTCATTTTTTCTCCACTAGAGTGCATTCTTACAATATTGCATTCCTTTGGCAATAAATAATATGATCTAGTTGCAGTGATGAACAAAATAAACAAATGAAGCGTACCAATCGTTTCTCATTTGTTTTCAAACATCGCCGTTTACATTAAATATATAATTAAAAAAAATAACTATAGTTATGTAATGATCTGTGAGTAAAAAGCTTAATTTTATTCGTTAAATAGTCCTAACAAATGCCTCTCTTGATTTCCAAATTATCGATAAATTCACCACTCACTTCGTGAATAAAATTAAGTTGTTTACTCACAAATCATTGTTTAACTATAGTTATATTAAAATATTTATATATTTAATGTAACGGCGATGTTTGAAAACAAATCAGAAATGTGAGGTTATGTTCATTCACTGCTGCTTAATCATATTATTTATTGCCAAATAAGATCGCAATATTGTAAGAGTGCACCCAAGTGGAGAAATAATTAAACACATCAAACTATATATCATAATCAACATTACGGGTTATTCATTTATTTTTTTAGTAAACAACTCAGTAAAATCAAGGAATTTGTTCATTATTTGCTATATTCAATGTATTTGTTGGAGAAAAATGTTCTGTCCTGTTCAGAACATTAAAAAGGAGGAGCTTTCTTTATCAGAAAAGCAGGAGCTGATAAAGAGAAATCGATAAAAAGCGAGGTGAAACATGACTGTCATTGGTTGTAAAACAAAATTCATTGAAACGTGATTGGTCATTGACTAGCATTTGTGGCATCAGTTAAATAGTCCATAAAAGACCATTCAGAGATTTATACATATGACATATGACCATATATTTAGTGTTATTGACATTTACTTCTTCCAGCCCCAGTTCTTAATTGTCATTTAATAGAATGCGCGTGTTGGCTTTTAGTATTACTCACCAGAAGTAGAGAAAATAGAACTCTATCAAATGTTATCAACTTCTGTAATTTAACGATGCATTAGCATTGAGATGGAGCTGAAGTGATTTCATGGCGATTGTGCTCGAGGTCAGGATACCAAGGCCACTCCAGGACTTACAGCAAGTTTCTGATGACGCGTTTACGTTATTCTTAGATGCTTGTATTCGACATGACCAAGAATTCGTCATTACTTACTATGATTCGTTGTACATTACTGTTTATCACCGATGATTCGCCACATACATTTTTGTTATCCAATTACGTCAGACGATATTATACTTGATTTTTTCTTTCATTATCTTAGTTTCTCTTTCTTTGCAAGTACAGGGTGTCCCATTGAAACCTCCCACATTTTAAGGGGTGTTGGGTGAAAAATTGACCATTTGAAATCAAAATTGGCATTTTTTTTGTTTTTGTACTAAAAAATAGCCTGTACCACAATGTATATTTTGGCAAAGTTTCAGAGGCCTTTGGCGCTTCTAAGTGTCCTATATTACGTCAGAGTTAAAAGGCTGCACCAGTTAAATACTACCTGCATGCAAATCTTTAAACGTGTTTTTCCACACTGCATTTTTGGACATTCAAAATTGAATGGAATTCAGAAATATTGTCCTAGAAGGTTCAAAGTTTTACTGCATGTCCTAAAAACAATGGATAAGAACGTAGTGCATGGGTTTCATGATTGAAGTAGTATTTTAAGAAATAAAAAAATAAAATATATGCATTAATTAATATTTTTTTTTGTAATTCCACGCATGAGGTACAATATTTTTTTTCTGCCTTTGTATTAACATTATAAGAATTCTAATGCATAATGTTTTTCTAAATATTTTAGGGGTCTTGTAAAAAATCAGACATTTTACTAAAAAATTGTGGAACCCATTTAATTATAATATGCAATTTCTTTAAAATATAGTATTTAATAACTCGTAAAATAAATGTCACACAAGAATGAAACTTAAACACAACGTTACGTATCACGCAGTGAAAGTTTGTACAAAAAATCAAGTCTCTAGCTCAAAACATGTAGAAAATAGAAATTTCACCCATCCCCCCCTTAATTAATCATAACTGACAAAGTATGCGGAATTATGAAATGAGGTTGGTATAAACGAAACAGAAACTCAAAGAATTTTCATTGTAATGTAAAGTGTTCCCATTACAGGCCTCGGGAGGCCCTTGGGGTAGTGGCATGTTAAGGCTCCCACTTTTTCTAGACAATCGGCACTTGTCAGCGCTGAGTGACGGCCGCCTTTACCCCAGAACAAGAATATGGTACTCATTTCAGTTAGAGGCTGAGTCGACCCCAGGGTCATGGTGCCACCAGAAGGTTTGAGTCAGTTTAAAAATCCTGACCCCACCGGGACTTGAACCCTCGACCTTCCGATTTGTAACGCACTGCCTTAATCACTACGCTACGGCGTGCCCCCAGAATCTTCATTGCCACACACTAAAACGCCTGTATCTTGCTCTAATTTCTTCAATATTCTTTTTTCTTCTGAAACACGTGTACGAGCATCTCCCGATTCTTTTTTAACGCTTCCAGTCGCCAGAAACTTCTCAGGCCATGCCTTAATGGAATTCCCATCAGTTGCGTTACCTCCATATTTTCTCTGGTAATTTCTTTGCTCTGTAATTATTGACTTCGTTTCTGCATATCAGAAAAGAGTTTGTGCTCGTTGGTGAGGAGTCACTATTTTGTTTTATGTCATTATTGCCCAATATGCGACAGATTAATTAACTGCAACAACGAAAAAATATTCTTTGAGTTTCTCTTTTAATACCAACTTCATTTCATAATTCCGCATACTTTGAGAGTTATGATTAATTAAAATGTGAGAGGTTTGATTGGGAAACGGTGTACTTTAATGTGTCACAAGTCCCTGGGGCCTTACAGGTACCGATATGTCAGGAGAGGATTTTAATATTGTACACATACATACATTTTTTACCATAGGTTAAGGGCATGGAGTGATCAGCAATATACCAGGGCCAACTCCGAGATAACACAAGACTATACACCATTCACTCGTACATCCATAACAAACAAGGGAGACGTGGTAATAATAAGTAACTCTAACTCACTAGTACTGTCGAACCCGTGGGTTCAAGGCCGCGCGGACATAAGCTCTCTATACATCTCTATCCTGTACTAATATTTTCGAATCCCCTGTACAATCCACTTCTTTCAAATCATGATTAATATTATTCTCCCACCTCATTCTTATATGTGTGTCTAGTTACGGTCTAGCGGCGGAATTTTGTTGGAATCAAACTCGGCATAAGTAACTGGCTGTATCCATCCCTTAGGTTATACACATGCACTCCATACCTCCTTATCCTCAACTAATGTTTTTCCAATCATTCCCTGTATAATTTATCTCGCTCAAATCAAGGTTAATATTAATCTCTCACCTCATTATATGCCTACCTCTTGAGCGCTTTCTCCTTGGTTTTCCTAGAAGAACTTTCCTGCCCTTCTTCCATTCACCATTGTGTGTTACATGTCCTGCCCATCGCAGTCTTGCTCTTATTACATCTGATTTACCGTAACGATCATGTAGCCTCACTGTTATGTAATCTTCTCCGTTCACCTGTTTGTTCGTCTTTCTTTGGTTCAAAAATGTTCGTAAGAACCTCATTCTCAAAAATTCTTTAATAGATTTTCCTTCTTTAAAGTAAACAGACAAGTGAAATATTGGTGTTGCATCATTTGATACGATTCGCAAAATTTCATTGATTTATGACGGATTTAAAATAACCATCTGATACTTCATTTTGACAGTTCATCGTTGGTTCCCTTTCTGCGGTTTAAAGAATAATTGTTTCATACATAATAATAATAATAATAATAACAATAATAATTTTATTAGGAATGTTCCACACTACACTGTTTCTCCTTCAACCCAAAGTTATTTGTCGCCAGAGGTTCCTGTCTAAAACATAATCTTCCCTCTAATCTCTAGCTTCCATACTTCTCTTCAATCCGTCTACCCAACGTTCTCTAGGTCTGCCACTTACACTTCTTCCATTAGCTTTCCAATCAAGAATCTTCTTTGGTATTCTATGTTCTTCCATTCTTATGATGTGTCTATGTCATTTCAAACGTTTTTTCTTCTATTTTTGTCAACTTGCATAATTTACCTTATTGTGCTCTTTCTGACTTTATCCCGTCTTTCAAATAATAATAATAATAATAATAATAATAATAATAATAATAATAATAATAATAATAATAATAATAATAATAATAATAATAATAATAACAATAATAACAATAATAATAACAATAATAATAACTAATAATAACGTTAATAATAACGTTAATAATAACGTTAATAATAACGTAATAATAACGTTAATAATAACGTTAATAATAACGTAATAATAACGTTAATAATAACGTTAATAATAGTATTAATAATAGTATTAATAATAGTATTATAAATAGTATTAAAATAGTAGTATTAATATTATTATGCTGATGATATTGATGTTGATTTTATTAAAAACAGTACAAACTAATAGTATAATAATAATAATAATAATAATAATAATAATAGTATAATAATATATTTCCGGTTTTAACAATGTTGATACATTTTCCGGCACCAATGATTTGTCTTCAATTTCGGTTTATAATTTTCCTCCATTCGTCTCTATTATCACATTTCTTCCTCTATTTCCCAGTCCTTCGGTTTCTCTAATTCCTTGGATCCACGTGAGATTTGGTCGTGCTTTCCTTCTCGTTCCTGATGGTGTCCATTCAATTATTTTTTGGTAATCTTTCATCCTCCATTCGCCTAATAATAATAATAATGATAATAATAATAATAATAATAATATTGTTAATATTATTATATACAACTTTCCTCACTAGAGGATTGCCTCAAGGACAAAGTGTTACAGACGATTAATATTTGGAATTGATTAAATACCATTTTAGTTGCTTTCCTTGGATAAATTCTAAAATTGAGTTTTGTACATTCATGTTCTCTTTTATTACTTCATTTCTAATTTTCTCTCTCCTTGATATCCTAGCAGATCGTCTCCAATGGTCCATTTTCGCTACCATTTATTTTCTTTTCATCTGATAATTTATAGTCCAAACCTCTGAACCGTAAGTCATAACACTTCTAACTATTGTTTTAATTTTTTAAACTTAAGTTTCACTTTTGATATATTAATAATAATAGTAATAATAATAATAATAATAATATTTTAATTATTATTATTATTATTTTCATTATTATTATTATTATTATTATTTTCATTATTATATTATTATTATTATTTTCATTATTATTATTATTATTATTATCTCATTATTATTATTATTATTATTTTCATTATTATTATTATTATTATTATTATTATTATAATTTTCAATATTATTATATAGACAATCGGCCGCGGGATTGGAATAGTGGTTATACTCTTTTGCCTCTGGACCCGAGGGTCGCGGGTTCAAACGCGGCCGGGGTCGATGGATATTTTAGGATGGAAAAATCGAAGGAGCAAGTCCTACGGGAGGGACTTTTAGCCGTGGGTCCCGAGTCTGAAGATTTTCAGGCTCGTAAAATATCTTTAAGCCTGAATGAAAAGGCCTCTAAGCAAAATTTTTCGAATTTTCCAGTCCTCGTACTTACCTTGGTTTCCTAGATGTCAGTATGAGGCGGACAACGCTGACCGCGGACCACTCAACATGACACTCTATATGAAAACAAGTGCAAACTAATAGTAGTACTGGTTCAAATCCTGCCCTGTCGGGGGCTTACCAAGCTTAACAAGAAGATTATTATTACATCGACGATGATAAATGATGCTGGTTAAAAAAAATACCATAATACAACAGTTTGAAGCTTATAGGAAACAGTTTCGTTAAAAAAAGTTTAATGAAAGGTCATCTCTAATTCTATCAAACACGACCAACGGACCGTCATTCAGACAGCGAAGAAAGACAGAGAATAACATTAATTCGTGTGACACCTCATCCAGATAGTGTTTACATAATTTGTCGGTAATTACACTTAAAGATTATATGAAAATGATTTTACAAGGCCACCAGCCATATACGCAAGTCAGCATTTACAAAAAAGATATTACAGGCTGGCTAACCACCACGCGTACATTAATTTTTCGTAAACACTTTTGTCGAAAAACCCATGTTTACATGACGCCTTTTGTCTGTTCTACTTTTAATATGATTTTAAAAATGGCATTTCTAACCAAACAAATTCAATATTGTTCCATCAGTAACATATCCTCAATTTCTACTGTATCTGTTAGACTTAATGCACTAGTTGCCTTGAAGCCAACTTTCTCCCAACATATTTTCCTTACTCATGGCATTCTGGTAATGTTTCCACTTCAACGAATTAAATTAAACAATCATCCATAATAATCTCTCCTTTTACCTTATTCACTAGAGGATATCTCTCCCTTGTCGGTAATTTTGCGTGTCCCAATTCACCCGGGCCATACAGTGAACACGATCGTGGCGGCACGCCGTAATATAGTTGGTTAAGGCAACAGGCTGTAAGTCGGAAGGTCGTGGGTTCGAGTTCCGAAGGGGTTATGTTTTTGCAGCATCATGGCCTTGGGATTGAAACAGCCTCTAACGGAAATGAATACCTGATTTATAATAATTTTATTTATATACAGATTTTTAATGTTTAATCATCCTTCTGTGCCTTCTCCACTCGTCTCTATCCATCCACTCCATGCCCTCCAGTCCTCTTGTTCTCATTCCAGTTCTAATTTTTTGCATCCACGAGTTTCGAGGACTTCTTTCCTTCTTCTTCCAGGTAAACACCATTCTAATTTTTTTGTAACCTCTCTTCTTGCATTCGTCGTACATTCCCATACCAATTTAATTGCTTATACCTAGAGGGCGGATTTCTGCATATTTGCATGTTTTATTCCTTCAAAGATAAACATGTGCATGGAAGAGGAAAATGTGTTTCATGTCATTTGGAATCAATTGGCAGAATTTTATAGTGCCTATAAATGCATATTCACGGGATTAGCTCATATTTCACTAATATGTGCATATGGGTGCATATATTATACTTTTTTCAGTATTCAATATTAGAATATTAGTTTGTAACCCCATAAAATGACAAGTTTCTGCTTTATTGTCATATTTTTGCAAATTAAGTCAATTTTGTTTTCATAGAAAATTAGCATCCTTATTTGCAATTTTCGCACCAACAGTGACAATGTCGATCAGGGGGTCTGCAGTTTTAAATCTCGTCAGGTCAATAAAACAATCTGGCCTGAAGAATTTCCTGAAAGGAATGATTTTTGAAGAGGTGAACGTGCTTGCCAACAATGTACAGTTTATTGGTGGTAATTTCCTTGATTTCATTTTCAACCAGGGATATTCTTTGAAGTTTGAACATCAGCTTTATTGAGACTGTCGGCATATACGACAAAGACTCAAAGATCATTCCTGAAATATACTTTCATGTGTGCAAAATATACTTCATTTCACACAAAGGAAGCCGGTTGTAATTATTGACCACGGTGACAAACAATTCGGGAATCAAAGTTTAAATTATTTTCTCAAATACCATTTTGTGAGTGTTAGTGGACCAAGACAATTGTCTTCATATTACAGAGAAGACTAATGAGAATGACACTATAAAGTACAATTATTAACTTAAATTAGGAGCGGAAATGTAAAAATATTACAATTGTTGCTTCATAAAAAAAATAAAATGATGTGAGAAAATAGTGTATTTTATTAAAAAAAGTAAAGTGATCCCACAACAGGCCCGGAGGCCCTTGGGGTAGTAGGAGGTTAAGGCTCCCACTTTTTCTAGACAATCGACACTTTATGTCAGCCGGGTTGTCAGCCCTGCGTGACGGCCGCCTTTACCCCAGAACAAGCGTCTGGTACTCATTTCCGTTAGAGGCTGAGTCGACCCCAGGGCCATATTGCCGCGAGAGGATTTGGGTCAGTTTAAAAATCAAAAGAAGAAAATTAATTTTTGTGCATTTTTTTTTTTAATTTCAAGAGCATATTTTCAACTTTTTTGCTGCATAGTTGCATGCATATATTTATGGTTTTTAGTGCATATAAATCCGCCCTCTACTTAAATCTTATATGTCCACCGCTGTGGTCTCAAGGTAGCGTGCTGCCTTGTCACGCAGCGGGCCCGGGTTTGATTCCCTGTCGGGACAGGCTCCTGGGTGAGGATTTTGTCAGGAAGCTTAGGACCTAACGGTCCCTGAAAATAATCCGGCCATCATCATCATCCTTACCGGTGTGGAAAGCAACGGGAAGCTACCACACCTATAATTCCCTAGTAAAGCTGCAAAGCATAGCATGAAAATGCTATGATTGCAGTGAAACACCTGCCCTCGGGCAGAATTACTGTGGATGGATGGATATCTTACACGATTTACTATTGAACATGTAATATTCATTTTTTCTCTATGACAGTAGGCCTATTTTTTTTTCTTCTAATTTTGAATATCTTGCAGCTCTCCTTGTGAAATCCATTTCCATCGACATAAGTTTTTGTTCTAAGTTTTTGTTGAATTTCCAAACTTCAGCTCCATATGTGAGCGTACTTCTCACTATTGTTCTTCTTGTTCCTTCCAAGTATTAAGCAAAGGCCTGTTACGATCCTATAGAAAATGTTCCCTCCAGCGTTTCATAGGACGGCCCAGAGATCTTCGTCATCTTGGCATATAATTATAAACAGCTTTGGGGATCCGATTTGAACTCATTCTTTCAAGATGGTGTTTCCAATTTAGTTGATACTGTTTAATATATTCCAAAATTGGCGTAGTCTCCAATTCTTTTATGATATCGGAGTTCCATTTCCGATCCCACTATAATAATACTAATAATAATAATTGTTTTTGTATTTGTACACATAATTTTAATGTTTACATATCTTTCTGTGCCTAAACTTTTATTTTTCTTCACCACTCGTCTCTCTCCATCCAATCCATGTCCTCCAGCCCTCTTGCTCTAATTCCAGTTATTTCTTGCATCCACGAGTTTCGAGGTCTTCCTCTCCTCCTTCTTCCAGGCGGACACCATTCCAATGTTTTCCTGGGTAATCTTTCTTCTTGCATTCGTCGTACGTGCCCATACCAATTTAATTGCTTATATCGTATGTAATCAATCTACTATTGAATAACCAATATTCATTTTTTCTCTTATGACAGTATTTTTTATTTTGTCTAATTTTGAACATAATAATAATAATAATAATAATAATAATAATAATAATAATAATCTAATTTTGTTGATGTGATGTGGTGGGTTTTAAACTGCACACATAGGAGAGCACGCGAGCATATCGCGATGATGTGACGTCGATAAAAAATATCGATTATTAAAAAATATAAATGAATTTTGGGTAACGTCTAATGATATAATTAAATAGGGTTTCTTGCAACTGAGCCATGGAATGGTGATATTTGGAGCGACACCTGTTGGAGTCACGCGCTACTAACTGCTGACACACTGATCGTGTGTCAGTTCTGTCTAAAAGCGGAAATTGATGGTGAAACAAATCAAACTTCCGTCAAAATCAGCACAGATTGAACATATAAACCCACCAACTACAATCTTCATTCTTCTTTGTTAGAACATTTTATATCAGAAGCTTAACTTACCTGCTCCCAGATACAGCAAAAAACTCGATTTAACACGAATTCGGATGTACCGGGGAGGAAACTGTGTCACCGGATGAAATTGCAGTAATTATATTTTAATGTGTCCACTGCTGTGGTCTCGGGGTAGCGTGCTGCCTTGTCACGCAGCGGGCCCGGGTTCGATCCCCGGTCGGGACAGTTTTTCTGGGTGAGGTTTTTGTCGGGGTTTTTCCTCACCTGTAAGACAAATGTCAGGAAAACTTTAAGGCCCAAACGGTCCCCGAAATCATATGGCCACCGCAATCATCATCATTCATATTCACCTTAGGTTACGATTATGAACTCTCCTGGCGCACCATTATCATCATCATTCATCATATCATCGGGGCAACGTAACTCCGCCTTCCAGGAGCCCTAACCTCAGAAGTGGATTACAAATACGCCATGCCAGGAGAGAAACCAGGAATGCCGAAAAGACAAACCTGGGGCATTTGAAAAAAAATATATATATATTTTATTGTCTGCCGTGGTGGACTGGTGGTTATGTTCCTTGCCTCTGGTCCTGAGGGCCGTGGGTTCATCACTGCAGAGGTCGATGAATTTTTTTTAGAATGGAAAAATCCAAGGAGCAACTACTCCGGGAGGGGCTTCAAGCCATGGGTCCCGAATCGGAAAATGTTCACGCTCGTAAAGGAACCGTAACCCTGAATGAAGAGGCATTTGTGCAACTAACTAACTAACTCACTGGCACTATCGAACCCGTAGGTTCATGGCCGCGCGGACATAAGCTCTCCATATATCCCTATCCCGAGCCAATGTCCTCCAATCATCCCCTGTATAATCTACTTCCCTCAAATCATAGTTAATGTTGTTCTCCAATCTCATTCTTGGTCTACCAACTGGGCGTTTTCCCTCTGGTTTTCCTAGAAGAATCTTCCATGCACATCTTTCATTCCCCATTCGTGCCAAATGTCCTGCCCATCTCAGTCTACGAGACTTAATAGTTCTCATTATATCTGGCTTCCTATAACGACCATGTAATTCACTGTTACGCAGTCTTCTCCATTCACCTGTCTGTTCATCTCTCTTTGGTCCAAAAAAATTCATAAGAACTTTATTCTCAAATACTCGTAAATATGATATCGGGTTTTCTCCATCACGCAAGGTTTCCGAGAGACAGGAATTTATAATTTCAAACACTTTAATATTTTCTACATTCGTAACTACACAATATTCGAACATTCGGACTCACCTAGAAAGTAAGAAATAACGATTTTCTCCTATATTTTGCCTGTGGAGCATCCCTCTTGGTGGTCCAAAAATAATCGGCCAGCATATTAGGTTTCCACATGCCTTCATATATCTTTTTCCATAGCTGAAATCTCCGTAGTTAGCTCATTTGGTTTTATTTTACAATGGACAAATTGACGAAAAAATGTTTATTAAAAAATAATTATATACTGAGCAACAAAAAATAAACTTTTTTTTTTTCCTTAGAAAGAAAAATATGCTATTCTGATAGTATTTTTTCTCCTGAATTAAAATATGATATCGGTTTTTCTCCATCACGCAAGGTTTCCGAGTGACAGGAATTTATAATTTCAAACACTTCAATATTTTCTACATTCGTAGCTACACAATATTCGAACATTCGGACTCACCTAGAAAGTAAGAAATAACGATTTTCTCCTATATTTTGCCTGTGGAGCATCCCTCTTGGTGGTCCAACAATAATCGGCCAGCATATTAGGATTCCACTTGCCTTCATATCTCTTTTCCATAGCTGAAATCTCCTGAGTTAGCTCATTTGGTTTTATTTTACAATTGACAAATTGACGAAAAAATGCTTATTAAAAAATAATTATTTAAATCCATTAATTCAGATTGAAAATAAAAAAAACTGCGCGTGATGGAAAAATTCCGAATACATATTTGAAAATACGATAAAAAAATTGCATTAAGTAGGCCTACAAGTATCGGTACTCATGAGACAAAAATTATCGTTGCCCAGTGTTACCTTCTTCAGTCTTGTATTAATCTATTCTATGTTGTTTTGTTTACTTTATTTCCACATGCATATTTTTTTAATTTTTTGTGCCAGAATTTATTTTATGTCTTGAAACTGGCTCTTAAATTAATATATTTTCTTTTCCCACTCTCTTTAACTAAAAATTTGTAATGTATATATTCTATGTAATTGAAAACTGGATCCGTGCATTATCACTTCCTCATTCGGGTGTCAATATTATACACAGCATTTATTTGTGAATAAAATGTATTCTTATTCTTAAAAAAATCATATTCGTTTTATTAATACAAATAAAGTATAGAAACACAGACCAATAGTTGCTCCCAATGATTATAAGACGCAACGTGACCTACATGTTATAGCGTCTATAAATAATATGGAATAAAATTGTGCACCAGCACTACTCCTAATTCTGAAATTAGAAATTTTAAAATTCATCCCTGGGAAAAACCAGATAAGTCCAAATCTGGTTCAAATAAGATAGATCTAACCTCAAGAAATTGCAGAATGTCAACAGATATCTCAAGAGGGCCTTGTCACTCTCAAAGTACACAAGAAACAGCTACGCCTACAGAATAGCACATGAATCCTACTTCATTGAGGACATCAAGCTTCGCTTCAATCTACCAGAAACCCAGGCATATAAAGACGCCATCAAAGAGAGACAAAACAAAGCCAATGCAATATCGATGGAAATAATGGACACAGAAACGATGAAAACTCATGTGTGGAAAGGACCGAACTTCCAACTTCACCACCTAAACACACGCTTCGCCGCGCATGGTTTCCACGGGAAAATATGTCAGAATTCGTCATACCACGACCCCAAGGAGGACTGCAGTTGTAAGCTTTGCGACGAGCCATGCTCCAAGTACCACCTAATGAAATGCAAAAGCAGAACTCAGCCTCTCACCAAAATTACAAAAGACTGGTGAAAACTCTAAATGTACACATTGTGTTTAATAAAATCTATTTAATAAGATAGATCTATATATCTGGGGTTTCCCAGTGAACTTCCTCCTTTTTAGACTAAAACAAAAATTGTCTACTATAGCTATTAGAATGAAAATAACGTACTTTGTTATTATTATTATTATTATTATTATTATTATTATTATTATTATTATTATTATATGAGCGGCATAAAGAACAGTTTCTATTAAAAAATTAAAAAAATTTAAAAAAATGGAAAATTGACTTACGTGTTTTTTCCCCGGGGATGAGTGAATTAGTATTTACAACTAATGCAAGTTTTTATAAACAGATGGGCCGGGTGGGAGAAGAGCAGCATTTTATTTACTCATTTTAACAGTACTTAATTGCAAGACATATTAATAAAACATTATATAATAATATATATTAAATGTATTTACTTTCAAAAAGTAATTATCATTTATTTCTTTTATTCGTAAATATGAACATAAAGTGGGGCTGTTACAACAGTTCTTACTTCTAACCAGCGATAAACCACCGATTATCACACTTTTATCCAGCGATACACCACCGATGACCAGCGATAAACCCACTGCCAAAGCATATCTGTGGTTTCAACAAATTATGTCCGAAATTATCGTTTACTTATTTAACCGCGTAAAATAATAAAAAGGACGTTCCCTGGAATTCACCTAGGTTAGAGTAATTGATTTAGGTTACAGTAATTGAATTAGGTTAGGTTAGCTTTTAGGTTCCTTGCACTTTAAATGTGATTCCACAGTAAAATAAATTACCTCTTCATATCAGTTATTCTATGAAAAATTCAATATGTCTGACGGTTACAACGTAAAATCGTATTTCCACTAGTTCATTTCATGTTATGTTTACATATTTTGACGATGGTTACTTCTCGCAGATAAATTGTATCATTAACACATTGTAATATTTTCAATTACATCAAAATGGCATAAGTCGCATAAGTAAAAAGTTAAAGTTGTACAACCCAACCAACAGATTCCTAAAGAAGATATTAAGAATAAAATGACTAGAAACAATATAAAATAAAAACTATGGGGAAAAAAACTCACTAGAAATAATATTCTTTATTTAGGAATATTCCACAATATAGTGTTTCTCCTTCAACCGAAAGTGATTTGTCGTCAGAGGTTCCTGTCTAAAGCATCTTCTTCCCTCAAATCTCTAGTTTCCATACTTCTCTTCACTCCATCCATCCATCTATTCATCGTTCTCTAGACCTGCCTCTTCCACTTCTTCCATTAGCTTTTAATTAAGGATCTTCTTTGGTATTCTCTTTTCTTCCATTCTTATCAGGTGCCCATACCATTTCTTCTGTTTTTCCTAATATGTTTTTTCAACTTGCATAATTTCCCTTATTGTGCTGTTTCTGACCTTAATCATACAAGACATTCTTGTCGATCGCCTCCAAAAATCCATTTCTACTGCTAACAGCTTGTTGGCTTGTTTCCTACTTACTGTCCAGGTTTCGGGCTCATATAATGAAATACTTTGTAACAGAACTTGAAATATAGTTTTCTTCGTTCTGTTTATTTTATTTCTATTCCATAGCATTGAGTTAAATATACCAATGTTTCTTCTTCCATCTGTCCTCTTCTTTCAATTTCTGTAGTTGAATTCTCATTTTTATCTAAAATAGATCCTAAATATTTAATTTTTGAACATTACGTATTCTTCCTGAATTAGATTTTAGCTTATCTGTTGTATCGAATGAAATATATGAAACGAAAATAATGAAAAAATGAAATAGAAATAGGAAAAGCGAAAATGGAACTGGTTAGGACATACATTAAGAAAATACCATGGTTCGATTGAAAGAATTGCACTGGATTGGAACCCCCAAGAACACAGGAGAAGAGCAAGACCAAATTATACATCGAAGAGAATGATCCTTGAAGTAATTGCAAAGGAGGGGGAAAACTCCTCCAAGCGCAACAGGCCTAGAACTTCTTGGCATAACAGCCGGCTGCTGGCCTCACATCCGCATGTGTCGATCACAGAGGTTGACGATCATCTAGCCAGTGTAAGGGTGACATGTGATCAGCATGTCGGGTCCCTCAGCCGTTATAGCTTGTTTTCTCAACCTGGAGTCGCTATTTATTGTAGCCACCCGAATGCCTTACGATGCTGGGTGGGCACCGGTCCCATACTGGCCGAAATTCCATGACAAAATTTCTTCCCCCATGGAGACTCGAACCAGTGAAGGTCCCGTAGCTCTGCGCCAAGGCATCTTGCCTTAACTACTCGGCTACGGGGCGGGACAATGGAGGGGAAAACCTGGATGGAAATGAAGAAGTTGGCTCAGAATAGATTGCGTTGGCGATGCTTTTTGGATGCTCTATGCTCCTAATAAGAGATGATGCTGATAATTTGGAACTATGTCCTTGCGAGTCAGGAAGCAGACATGCAACAATGATGGATATAGCGCGGTAAACTTAATTAATATATTGTTCCATTGAAAGTTTACATTAGTTGCTAATAAAAGTTTTTTTTTTTGTTAATTTCATTTGTTTTCCTTGTATTATATAAGTTGTTTCTTCGTGCCTTTATTAATATTAACATCGACGCATTCATTAATATTCAACGTGGAAACGTGTAGACATGAACAATAAATTCTTCTCTTTCTTTCATTGTCAAATATATACATCCGCTATTTTATCTTTATATACAAAAATGAGTGTGACTTCGTCTCTCTGCCCTTTATGGACTCAAAAAAACACTTGACCGATTTGAATCGCGATTTCACCATCATTTAGAGAATTTTTCTTGGACAATTAACGTATATAACATACCACCGTACTTAGTATAGCGCCGTAGCTAAAAGAAAGTGCATCGGTTCATCATTTTCCACTCCAAAATCTACTTAGGGATTTTATCAGATGTTATCCTCTTAAGGTCTCCATACCATTTTAATCGTCTCCCTATAATTGTCTGTAATACATTTCTTTCAACTTTCATAATATTCCTAATTTCAACGTTTCTATTTTTTTACTCTAGAATAACTAACTCACTGGCACTATCGAACCCGTAGGTTCATGGGCGAGCGGACATAAGATCTCCATATATCCCTATCCTGAGCCAATGTTTTCCAATCATCCCCTCTGTAATGTACTTCTCTCAAATCATAGTTAATGTTATTCTCCCACCTCGTTCTTGGTCTACCAACTCGGCGTTTTCCCTCTGGTTTTCCTACAAGTAGCTTCCATACACGTCTTTCATTCCCCATTCGTGCCACGTGTCCTGCCCATCGCAGTCTATGAGACTTAACTGTTCTCATTATATCTGGCTTCCTATAAATATCATGTAATTCACTGTTATGCAGTCTTCTCCATTCACCTGTCTGTTCATCTGTCTTTGGTCCAAAAATTTTCTTAAGAACTTTATTCTCAAATACTCGTAATCTCCTTTCCTGCCTTAAATTAAGAGTCCATGTTTCGCATCCATATAATATGACTGGTAGAATAATAGTTTTATATATTTTCAGTTTAACGTTTTTTGAAAGGAGTTTGGGAAGTCAAGAGTCTCTATAATGCATCTAGTCTTCGCGATGTTATTCTCCAGTAATACATTTCTGTTGTTAATAACTTGTTAGCTTGACACTTTTTAATTGTCCATGTCTCTGATCCATATAACATAACTAGGGCTCCGATGTTGAGGAAAAATCCCTTTCTTATTTTATGTCTGAAGACGAAGCTGAACATAATATATATACATTTTGGGTCATTGTAGGCCAGAAAAGGGAGCCGAAGGGGTAATATGTGGTCTCACGAGTGTGCACCTTTCTGGTGGGTGCACACTAATAAAACACGAGAAATGTCATTTATTCCTGCCCAGCCCAATGCACCACGTCCTCGTCGTGGCTCCTGGGTAGTACTAAGAAGTGCAGGGGCGGAAAAGCGAGCTCCCGACACTTAAAAGTTGGGACATACCAGCTAAGGGAGAAAACCCCAACGGAAAATCATCGACCCCCAGGATTGCTGGAGGTTGGGCGTGGTGTTGACATCCCTACGACGTAAAAACAAATACGTTCAGAAAACCCAACATGCCTCGGAATGATGGTCTACAACAACGACGACTAAAGCAAGGGAAAATGGACTTTCGAATTGGCACTTGGACTGTTAGAACCATTTATGGGGAATAGACGAGTTAGAAGACAATGGGATGGTATTAAGGAAGATGCTGCCAACCTACTTAAGTGTCGCAACTAAAGGCTTGCTGCGCAAAATACAAATGATTGGAGGCAGAAGTTAAGGAAGGCCAAAGCTCGAATTTGAGTCAATCAGCCATTGGACGGATGAATGCAAGAAGTCCAGAAATTGGTAGGTTTTATATGCCCTTTTTCGAATTTTTTGGCTTATTGGTCCCTTTTTAATCATTTTTAGGTCTTAATGACTTTTTCTGCTACTATAACTTCTCTTGACTACATTTATACCATTTGTATAATTCAAGAATTAGCTGATGATAACGTTCCACAACAATATATTACTAATATCTTCAACATCTATAAAGATAATGAAATCTCTGTTAAACAAGATGGCAAATTATCTTTTTGGGAAAAGATCAACACTGGAGTAAGACAGGGATGTGGACTTTCGCCGCTGCTTTTCATTATATATATATGAATAATTAATAAACGAATGGAGGAAAACACAACGAGGATATATACCCATCAATAGGAACCTCAAACTCGATGCTATCCTTTTTGCAGACGATTTAGCTCTTCTGGCACTTTCCGAAAATGATTTGCAACAATCAATTTATAATTTACAAAAAATAGGTGCCAAATTTAATATGGAAATATCAATTAACAAAACTAAAATTATGGCATTTCATGAGGACCCCATACGAAGTAAAATCTGTCTCCAATATAAAATTTTAGAGAGATCTAATCAATTTAAATATCTTGGATATTATCTCTCTATCTGGGATGAAAAGGATATCCCTGAAAAAATTACTTGTTATAATAAAATTTTAGGAATTATTAATCAAGTTATGAAACCATCCCTTGTACAAAAAAAAACACCAGATTACGTTTATATAACACTTTGGCTAGACCAGTGTTGATCTATGGTAGTGAAGAGTGAACACTAAGGAGACAACATGAAAGCAGAATAACGGCTTGTGAAATGAGATTCATGTGCAGAACAGCGGGTTACACCAGATGGGATCGGAAAAGGAACACCGATATCTTAAAAGAATTGAAGACTACGCCAATTTTGGAATATATTAAACAGTACCAACTAAATTGGAAACACCATCTTGAAAGAATGAGTTCAAATCGGATCCCCAAAGCTGTTTATAATTATATATCAAGAGGACGAAGATCACTGGGCCGTCCTATGAAACGCTGGAGGGAACATTTTCTATAGGATCGTAACAGGCCTTGGCCTAATACTTGGAAGGAAGAAGAAGAAGAATAATTCAAGAATCCGCAGAATTAGTCTCAGTTCCCACTATTTTAAAAACGCTATCTAGTTTCACTTTCAAAAGACTTTAAACATTCCAAACTATTTTGTTCCGCGAGAAACTATTGAACCCTCACAAAATACTCGTATCACGTGATTTGTACCCACCAGCCTACTGACCACCTGAACTACTCAATTATGACTTTAATTTTTCCAAAAAGTTGCCACTTTAAGAAAATTATCTCGAGCAGAGTGAGAAGCTAATGACAAATGAGGGAAATTTTGAAGAAGTGGCTGAATTCACATATCTAGGAACAATAATCACAAACAGGAATGAGATGCACAAAGAAATTAAACATAGACTCAATTCTGGAAATGCGTGCTATTATGCATTGCAGAGTCTCTTGACTTCCCAACTCCTTTCAAAAAACGTTAAACTGAAAATATATAAAACTATTATTCTACCAGTTATATTATATGGATGCGAAACATGGACTCTTACTTTAAGGGAGGAAAGGAGATTACGAGTATTTGAGAATAAAGTTCTTAGGAAAATTTTTGGACCAAAGAGAGATGATCAGACAGGTGAATGGAGAAGACTGCATAACAGTGAATTACACGGTCTTTATAGGAAGCCAGATATAATGAGAACAGTTAGGTATCGTAGACTGCGATGGACAGGACATGTGGCACGAATGGGGAATGAAAGACGTGCATGGAAGCTTCTTGTAGGAAAACCAGAGGGAAAACGCCCCGTTGGTAGACGTAGATGAGGTGGAAGAATAACATTAACTATGATTTGAGGGAAGTAGATTATACAGGAGATGATTGGAAAACATTGGTTCAGGATAGGGATATATGGAGAGCTTATGTCCGTGCGGCCTTGAACCTACGGGTTCAATAGTCCCAGTGAGTTAGTTAGTTAGCAGAGTGAGAAGACAGGGAGGTTGTCTTAATTCACTCGTTAGCAACTGCAACACTTTCTACGTCCTTTATCCAGTTTTTAGGGTTTTTTAGGATATTTTAGGTATTTTATAGGTTTCATTATAGGTCCTCATCTTCCGAGCCCTTAACATAACTCTTCTGTTAAACAAATGAATGCGTATTAACTGAATGTGTTAAATGCGTTTAATAAGCAGCTTCCAGAGCATCTGTCACTGGAACGCATGCATGTGATATAATTGAGTACAGTCAGTCCATGTGAGAGATGGTGTCGATTGTGGATACAGGATAAAAAGTAACTCGTAAATTTGTCTATATCTGTAATTCTATTTACCTGACATTGTTACATTTTTACAAATTATGGAACAGTATCATTCCACAATTTCTCCAATCTCATCCATTTCGTTTCATTTCATTCATCTGCCCCTGTGCTGGTGCCTCAAGTGTGGTCGGCTGGCACCCTTGTCATTCACACACCTCTGTACAGAATGTTTCTAAATTAGAGCGACAACCGAGGTTTTCTTCTCGCTGCCCACCATGTCACTCCAGAACAGCGAAGAAGATATGAAGATACCCTGGGTTGGGAGTGGGCAACATGGAGTGTGGTCAACGCTTGGATGGGTTGTTAAGACTCTCGAAACGGACCACACTGAAAACTGAAGATGTTTAACTACATAAGAAAACTAAACATTGGATAGTTGTACAGCGTTCGGAGGAGAAACGGACATTTCCCACACTGAAATGATGAAGGTATTTAACAACAATAAATAAACCTTGGATGTGTGTACGTCTTCGGTGGAACGGACCACAGCGTAAACTCTATGCATTTTATTATATAAGACTTAAACCTGTGACTCGAACGTATCATTCCTTGATAATGGCATGTGGGATCATGCCGAAACGTCGGAATCAATGGCCAGAGGCCGAACTTGAATCCAAGACGCGGAAAACCCAAGAAAACTTTCATATTCATACTTATATCCGCGAGAATCTGCAATATAACATATATATATTCCCAACTCCTTTCAAAAAACGTTAAGCTGAAAATATATAAAACTATTATTCTACCAGTTATATTATATGGGTGCGAAACATGGACTCTTACTTTAAGGGAGGAAAGGAGATTACGAGTATTTGAGAATAAAGTTCTTAGGAAAATTTTTGGACCAAAGAGAGATGAACAGACAGGTGAATGGAGAAGACTGCATAACAGTGAATTACACGGTCTTTATAGGAAGCCAGATATAATAAGAACAGTTAAGTCCCATAGACTGCGATGGGCAGGACATGTTGCGCGTATGGGGAATGAAAGACGTGCATGGAAACTTCTTGTAGGAAAGCCAGAGGGAAAACGCCCAGTTGGTAGACCAAGAATGAGGTGGGAGAACAACATTAACTATGATTTGAGGGAAGTAGATTATACAGGGAATGATTGGAAAGCATTAGCTCAGGATAGGGATGTATGGAGAGCTTATGTCCGTGCGGCCATGAACCTACGGGTTCGATAGTGCCAGTGAGTAAGTAAGAAAGTATATATATATATATATATATATATATATATATATATATATATAATGTCCACCGCTGTGGTCTCGAGGTAGCGTGCTGCCTTGTCACGCAGCGGGCCCGGGTTCGATCCCCGGTCGGGGCAGTTTTTCTGGGTGAGGTTTTTATTGGGGTTTTTCCTCACCTGTAAGACAAATGTCAGGAAAACTTTAAGGCCCAAACGGTCCCCGAAATCATATGGCCATCATCCTTATCATTATCATCCTTCACCGGTGTGGAAAGCAACGGGAAGCTACCACACCTACACAATTCCCTAGTAAAGCTGCAAAGCATAGCATGAAAATGCTATGATTGCAGTAAAGGACCTGTCTTCGGGAGAATTACTATGGATGTATATATGGGAATTCATCCACAATACAGCGGTTTTCCGTCAACTCTCAAAAAATTCGTCTTCTCCAGTTGTGGTGGTCTTGGACATCTTCATCTGAAAGTCCCAATTCACTCATACTTCTTCCCACACCATCCATCGAACCTTCTTTAGGTCTTCCCTTTTTTTTTTCTCATCTGTTATCCACTCCAATTTCATCCTAGGGATTCTGTCAGATGTCCATACCACTTTAATCGTCTCTCTTCAATGGTCTATAATACATTTCTTTCCACCTACACAATATTCCTAATTTCAACGTTTCTAGTTTTTTTTCCCCTAATCTGGACTTCCGCGATGATTTTCTCCAGTAATCCATCTCTGTTGCTGATAACTTATTAGCTTGGCACCTTTTAGTTTGTCCATGTCTCTGATCCATATAATGGCCTTATAAATAGCTTTTTTTTGTTGTTCTGTAAAGGATGTTTTTACCCCACAACACAGTTCAGCATGCCAATTACTCTCCATCCACCTGCTATTTATTTTTTTTTATTTCTAATTGTGATAAATCTTCTAAGATTGATCCTAGATACCTCAATTTCTTGACATGTTCAATGTCATTCATTCTTGTAAAATATTTTTCATCAGTATTGATTGTTACATATTGTTTTATTATATATATATGTCCCGCGCCGTAACCGAGTGGCTAAGACAAGAAAGCCTTGGCGCAGAGCTACGGGACTTGCGCTAGTTCGAGTCCCCATGGGGGAAGAAAGTTTCTCATGGAATTTCGGCCCAACATCGTGAGGCATTTGGGTAGCTACAATAAAGAAAGACATGCATGGAAGCTTCTTGTAGGAAAACCAGAGGGAAAACGCTCTGTTGGTAGACGAATAATGAGGTGAGAGAATAACATTAACTATGATTTGATGGAAGTAGATTATACAGGGGATGATTGGAAAACATTAGCTCAGGATAGGGATGTATGGAGAACTTATGTCCGCGCGGCCATTAACCTATGGTTTCGATAGTGCCAGTGAGTTAGTTACAATAAGTAGCGACTCCAGGTTGAGAAGATCAGATATAACGGTTGGGGGACCAGACATATTGACCACATTTAACCCCCTACCCTGGCTAGATGATCGTCTACCTCTGTGATTAACACATGTGGATGTGAGGCCAGCAGCCCACTGGTAGGCCAAGGGCCTTGTAGGCCTGTCGCGCTTGAAAAAAAAAGATTATATATATATCTTAATGTGTTATCACTCTAGCGGGCACAACTATTTTCTCAACGAAACTCGGTATATAGGCCCTAAAATAAAACTAAACTCTATTTCAATCGTCTATGCAGCAAGAGTTACACATCTAGGCCCTTCCCCACCCCTTGGGATACCTCGGTTGTCATGACCATACTCCCAAGTCCTAGGTGCTTGTCCTCCCTATCCTATGTTCACGTCAACGTTCAAGTTCACGGTCCTTAAACCAACACCCCTAGGGAGAGGGTGTTGGAGTTGCAACTTCTGGGAATTGCTGAGCTTCGTAGTCGCCAGGTCGCTCATTCCTGACGACCCCACAGTTGGTCCACGGGCTCCATGTGCCTAGCCGGGAGGACTGCTGTCGCAGATCCACCGACCATTCCCCTGTTCTGCCTCAAGGGACGTGTCCTGCAGCCGTTGTGAGACCGGCTAGAGCTACAAGCCCAACAGTGTGAGACTTTTAGAACATCCAGGTGCTCATCTCCTGGCGACCCCACAGTTTGTCGACGAGCCCGTAGGCTGAGCCAGGAACCAGTACAGTTGCTCCCTTCTGCACTGGTCCGAGCCGAGCCCTGGCGTGCCCCCAAGGACGCCTTCTGCTGCTGTTGTGGGCCAGCACGGAGCTCGCAAGCTCCAACAGATGAGCAAATAGTACGACAAGGCGCTCAACTCTTGCCTACCCCACTAATGGTTCACGAGACCCTTGGACTTGACCGGAAGGACTGTCTAGCAGATCCACTGAACTTTCCCCCAGTGCACCAGCTGGGGACGTGTTTGGTTGCTGAAGTGGGTCCAGCCTGAGCATTAGTACGTCAGGTCGCTCAACTCCTGACGACCTCACAGATTGTCCTTGGGTCACTCGGTCCCAGAGTCGGCGCTAAGTCCCCGCAGCCAAAAGACCGCACTTCCTCCTTTCACGAGCTTATTAACCTGGTGGTAATTCCCAGCATTACGCCCGGTACTGTCCCAACCAGCCCGTTCGCAAGACTAAGCCTAGTCGTTTAGCAGCTGTGAGGCAGCCCACTGAGCAATGTAGGCATCCAGGGTGCTCATCTCCCATGGTGCCCCCACAGATGGTCTCGGGTTCCATTGAACCAAGTGAAAGGAGCTTCTGATTTCCAGTCTCCCACCGCTCCACCAACAGCAGCCCATGCTCCCGCTTGTGGGCCGGGACGTACAGGCTTGACAGCAGGCCCCTCTTATAAATTTTCCTGCTGACCCCACTCATGGTCCGCGGGTTCATCGGACTTGAAAGGGAGGACTGACTAGCAGATACACCGACCTTTTCCCCACTACGCCACCGAGGGGACGCGTTTTGCTGCTGGAGTGGGCGCAGCACGAGCTATGTAGTAAGTCAGGTCGCTCGAGTTCTGACGACCTCACAAATGGCCCGCGGGTCCGGACTGGACCTAGCCGGGAGGAATGCAAGCAAACCACCGACCGTTTCCCTATCCGCCACACGGGGACGCGCCCTGTTGCTGTTGTGAGCACAGCTGGGGCCCGACGGACCCCCAGGGAGCAAGAGTTACACACAGTTATCTAGCTTTGAGGCAGGCGTTGGACTCTCATTGGTTTGTTTCCCTCATAATCTCGCCAAACAGCCAATGAGAGTCCAACGCCAGCTAGATAACTGTGTGTAACTCTTGCTGCATAGACGTTTGAAATAGAGAATAGCAGGTATTTTCGAAATAATAGTGAAAGCTGACAATTTTTTTTTTCAAATGCCCCAGGTTTGTCTTTCGACATTCCTGGTTTCTCTCCTGGCATGGCGTACTTGTAACCCACTTCTGAGGTTGGGGCGCCTGGAAGGCGGGGTTACGTTGCCTCTATGATATGATAATGATAAGGTCACGCCAGGAGAGTCCCTAATGCTAAGCTTAACATAAGACGATTATGAATTAAGATGATTGCGATGGCCATATCATTTCGGGGACCGTTTGGGCATTAAAGTTTTCCTGACATTTGTCTTACAGGTGAGGAAAAACCCCGATAAGTACCTCACCCAGAAAAACTGTCCCGACCGTGGTTCGAACCCGTGACAAGGCAGCACACTACCCCGAGACCACAGCGGTGGACAAATCTGACAATATTAGAAGTAGAGTTTAGTTGAAAGCCGCCATATTTGTTTTCTTTCATCGAAATTGGATACATAGGTTTTAATTATTAAAATAATGATATATTCCATAAATCAGCAAGATTAAATCATAAATTATTTACTTTTTACCAGATCCTCCGAGATATAATTATCAGAATGTAAAATCTTTTATTACTGGGATATTAATTGCTTTATCTAATCGTGATACATTTTTGATTACGAATTTCTTTAACATAATTTTCGATATAAACTACATTGAGAAATACTGTCTCTTTCAGGTGTACAGATGGTTTTTATCATCGGCCTCCTTCGCCGGAGACAGCTTCAAATTGCCAGGTGAGAGTTTTCGTTTTTTCTAACCCTTCTTCAAATATTTAGCTTATTGGAGCCAACTCTACTAAAAATATCCTTCATTACCACGTATATTCGTGTAGAAAATTGGCAGAAATTCAATACCTTAATTGCTCACTAGTCCACCGCTGTGGTCTCGAGGTAGCGTGCTGCCTTGTCACGCAGCGGGCCCGGGTTCGATCCCCGGTCGGGGCAGTTTTTCTGGGTGAGGTTTTTATCGGGGTTTTTCCTCACCTGTAAGACGAATGTCAGGAAAACTTTAAGGCCCAAACGGTCCCCGAAATCATATGGCCATCATCATCATCATCATCATCAACAACCTTATCTTTATCATCATCATCACCATCTTCCTTCACCGGTGTGGAAAGCAACGGGAAGCTACCATACCTACACAATTCCCTAGTGAAGCTGCAAGCATAACATGAAAATGCTATAATTGCAGTGAAGGACCTGCCTTCGGGCAGAATTACTATGGAATGGAATTGCTCACTGGCAGTATCGAGCATAAGTAATGCCACGAGTGATTTTCAAATTATCGATAAATTCACCACTCACGAAGTGAGGAGTGAAGTTATCTAGAGAATTTGGAAATCAAGAGTGGCATTTGTTAGGACTAATTAACGAATAAAATTAAGCTGTTTACTCACAAATCATTATTTAACTATAGTTATTTTAAAATATTTATATATTTAATGTAAACGGCGATGTTTGAAAACAAATGAGAAACGATTGGTACGCTTCATTTGCTTCTTTTGTTCATCACTGCAACCAGATCATATTATTTATTGCCAAAGGATCGCAATATTGTAGGAATGCACCCTAGTGGAGAAATTTATAACGAACATTATAGGTATTAATTAATTTCTGACGTCCTGTGATGTAAATATATCAATTATATTTATCTGCAACGTCATTTCCTGGAAAATAATTCGTTTTAAGAAAGTGCAAACAGTAGTTTCTTCTTCTTTTTTTGGTGGTATAATCGATTGCTACAAATGTTTTTATATTATCTCCTGCAAGCGCTACCTACTGACATTCATGTACCATATATACAATCTGTAAGCCGTATTTCTGAGAGAGTCAGTCACTGCAAAATAATGCTATGACCTATTCAGAATGTTAAAAAGGAGGAGTTTTCTTTAATATGATTGGCTTCAGTTGATAAAATCGAGGCAAAACACGACTGTGATTGGTTGTAAATTAAAAATTATTGAAATGTGATTGGTCGTTGACTCTCATTTGGGGCATGAGTTAAATAGTCAAATGTTAAAATACTATGGAAGAATATAAACTCCTGGCGCGACAGGCCTAGAAGGCCCTTAGCCTACCACAAGGCTGCTGCCCTCACATCCACTTGTGTCAATCACAGAGGTAGATTATATTCTAGCCCGTGTAGGGGTGACTTGTGGTCAGCATGTCGAGTCCCCCATCCGTTATTGCTGGTTTTCTCAACCTGGAGCCGCTACTTATTGTAGCTACGCAAATGCCTCATGATGCTGGGTGGGCACCGGTCCCATACTGGCCGAACTAACATGAGAAAATTTCTTCCCCCATGGAGACTCGAACCAGCGCAAGTCCCGTAGCTGTGCGCCAAGGCTTTCTGCCTTTACCACTCGGCTACGGCGCGGGACATGGAAGAACGTAAGCATCCTTATTCTTGGCCTACCAACTGGGAGATTTTCCTTCGGTTTTCCCATAAGATGTTTCACACTCCTCTTTTATTCCCCATTCGTGCCCCATCGCACTCAGAGACTTATTATATCTGATTTCCCATAACTACCACGTAGTTCATTATTATTCTTCGTCCAGAGAATAGAAAATCTTACCTCATACAACCATGTATGTGTTGACAAATTCAACATTTTTAACTGTTGCCACGTTCACTATATCCCTGTCTCTAAACATAGACTTCATGGTAAGTTCTCATAGGCAGCAAATATTTATTTATGTACAGAATTTTAATGTTTACACATATTTTTGTGCCTAAAGTTTTATTTTCCTTCTCCACTCGTCTCTCTCCATCCAATCCATGTCCTCCAGTCCTCTTGCTCTCATTCCCAGTTCTTATTTCCTGCATACACGAGGTTCGATGGTCTTTCTCTCCTCCTCCTTCCAGGTGGACACCATGGCAATGGTTACCTGGGTAATATTTATCTTTGCATTCGTCGTACGTGCCAATTACCAATGTAATGGCTTAGAACGTATGATAATATACTATTGAATAAGCAATATTCATTTTTTTCTCTTGTGATGGTATTTCTTATTTTGTCTAATTTTACAATCCTTGCTGCTCTCATCAAGAACAGACTCCATTTGCCATCGAAAGTTACGTTTTTGTTATAAGTGTTTGTTGAATTTCAAAAATTCAGCTCCATATGTGACAGTACTTCTCACTATTGAATTATACATTTGTAACTTATTTTTCTGGTTATATGTCTGTTCCATAAAGACTCAATTCATCATTGCTGTTATTGCTCTACCCTCCTTTATTATGTTCGTCTAATATAACTTTCTTGTTTATCCCATTTATCTAATTTTTACTCCCAGAGAAGGGCAGTAAATATACTTACGTACTTACTCACTGGCACTATCGAACCCGTAGGATCATGGCCGCGCGGTCATAAGCTCTCCATACATCCCTATCCTGAGCTAATGCTTTCCAATCATTCCCTGTATAATCTACTTCCCTCAAATCATAGTTAATGTTATTCTCCCACCTCATTCTTGGTCTACCAACTGGGCGTTTTCCCACTGCCTTTCCCACAAGAAGCTTCCATGCAAGTCTTTCATTCCCCATACGTGAAACTTGTCCTGCCCATCGCAGTCTACGAGACTTAACTGTTCTTATTATTTCTGGCTTCCTATAAAGACCATGTAGTTCATTGTTAAGTAGTCTTCTCCATTCACCTGACCATATATTTAGTTTTATTGATATTTACTTCCAGTCCTAATTCCTTAGTGTTACTCAATAGTGTGTGCGTGTTGTCCTTTAGTATCTCCTCGCTATCGGCCAATAGTACTACATCATCAGCATAAACTAACAGCTGATTAATACCATTGAGTTGTAAGCCGTCCTCATTCTCTAAAGATTTAATGGCATGCTCTAGTACAAAATTAAATAGTAGAGGAGATAGTGCATCTCCTTGCTTCAACCCATTCTGGATTTCAAAGGTGTCCGACAATTGTTTGCCTACACGCAGGATAATATATAACTTCTTCCTCTTAATTGAATCATATGTTTTTTTGAAGTTTGCGTATAGTTGATGTACAGTACCATTATATTCCCATTTCTGAAGGCAGTAAATGTGCAAAGGTTAATTATAATGGGTTCGGCTTCTGTTCCTTTGTTGTCTAAGTCTGAATGAGGGTCACGCGCCTATCTGATTTATGGTTACCTGCTAACTTATGGTTTTTCGTTTTTCTGGAAATAGAATATTAAGTTCTTTTAAGTAGAATACAAAAGCGCAGAAATGAACTTCCTTAGAACAAAAGGCTACACAAGATTGGATCGGATAAAGAATGTAGATATAAGAACGGAGTTAAATATATATCCACTGAATGATAAAATCAAAGAACATAGAGATAAATTGTTTAGACATGTAGAAAGAAAGAATGTAACAAGATTACCAAAAGCAGCATCTACAGTCCAGCCGCTCAGTCTCCAGCCCTGACGTTCTCAAGACAGTGTTGCCGATATGGATATATAGTGGAGGGGCCGCTTTATGTACCACGCTGTTAGCAGAAATACAGCCGTCAACATCGCAGCAATTTCAAACTTCACTAGCGGCGTCAAAGCAGTGATTGGTTGTGGCAGACGTCCACTCCCAATTCAACTATTTCCTTATTGGCAATAGAGGGCGAGTTTCTCCCTTTACTCGTACAACGTAAACGTCAGAGCCGGAGACTCAGCGGCTAGACTTTAAGGTATTACTTTGGTGGATAAAGGTCGGTTAAATTTCGCACAGAAGCCTTTTTGTTTGGCGTGCGGTTCTTTTACGAGCCTGAAAACCTTCATACTCGGGACCCACGGCTTGAAGCCCCTCCTTGAGGATCTGTTCCTTGGATGTTTCAAGGAATGTAGGAAGGCCAGTAAAAAGATGGACAGAACAACTGGAAATTTACCTAGCCCGTAAAGTGAAGAAGTTTTCTCTATTCGTCTGCCTGTTCGAACTAAGCACTTTACTCTAAAATACTTGCATTTCATTTTCACCTCTCTTTTACTTTGGGACAAATCTTAAGATGTTTTCTTCCAAGCTGTCATAAATCTATCTGCCCAAGCCTCTCCTAATGGAGAGATCATTTAAGAAAGGCGACATGCCGGCAAACTCTCATTAGTGTCAGTCACTGAAATTTTGCGAGGTTGTCAGTATTTCTCTTTTAAGTATATTTCCTCAGATTTTGTCAGTTTTTGTTTGTATACTGGGAAAGACTGCAACTCTGTCAGCAATTTTTTGCCACTTGCTTACAAAAGTGTGAGTTGGGTTTAGCTAGTAGAAAGGGAGCGCTGGAAATAAAGTATTTTAATAAAAATTTGTCTTTCACTATAATAAAAGAGACCATATGATGAAAGTTAAAAATTAAAATGTACCTGTTTGTAAGTGCCGTCGTCCTCAACTTTGTTAAAATATTGTATATAAAATTAACCGGAGCGATTTCGGAAGTTATCTTCCATCTTCGGCAGGTTGTGCTTCCGCTACTCGTTGTTGTTGTTGTGTACTGTGATGTATGTATACTCCAACTGTTTGTAGCAGCAACTGACTTGTTTTTGACGATCTCGTATAATGCGTTTGACGAGATCGTCAAAAACAAGTCAGTTGCTGCTACATACAGTTGGAGTATATTACCCATCCAAGTGTTTTGTGCAGGCAGAAAATATGTTAACTAGCAAACTGTCTTTCTCTCTCTCTCTCTCTCTCTTCCTTATCATGTTGCCACTTCCTGTCCTTTGTATTATGCTGTTTAATTGGCAGGTAGAGAGCTGACAAGTACTATGTATTTTGATGAACTGTTATTCTGCGCGGTCAGTGGCAGAATGACTAACTTGACAACCCTGTTACTTTTGGGGTTACGTCTAGGAATGAGCTGTCCCTTCCTTGCCCTTCTCATTACATGTTGCCACTTGTGATTTATTGTGAGGCTGGTAACAGAGAGACAATAAATACTATGATTTTAAATGATCGACCGCTTGAGCGTTCCGTGCGTAAATGACTAATTTGACAACCATGTAAAGATATTTGACACGTGTTTAGAGATTCTTCCCCCACATTTGAAGTTGAAAAATTCCAATACGTGTTCGGATGTACAGTTTTCTCCTACATCCCTTCCACAGATTCAGTAGATCGGCGACACTAGCGCTAAAACTCTTCCCCTCCGTCCGGGAACAGTTAATTTGGATGTGTAATACATCACCGTACACAACAACGAGTAGCGAAGCTCAACCTTCCGAAGATGGAAGATAACTTCCGAAAGCGCTCCAGTTAATTTTATATACAATATTTTAACAAAGCTGAGGACGACGGCACCTACCAACAGGTACATTTTAATTTTTAACTTTCATCATATGACTTCACCTCAACGGAATTTGATATGAATTTTACTAGTATTGAAAAGATACCATGTTTCGCATCCATGTAATATAGTTGGAAGAATCACCTTATTATATATATTTTTTGTTTAACATTTTGAGTGATAAGTTGTGCTGACAAAAATCCCTGTTGTCGAGTCTTTAAGGCATCATGCCGTGGTGCAGATATATGGTTTCGAGTCTCCATGGGGGCAGAGAAAGTATCATTTACATAAGTCTGGAGCAGGTAAAAATTGCCAAAATATTTGGATTCCATTATAAATATTCCTTTATAACACTATAGAAGAAGAGATTTAAGAAATAATTGCACTAGGAAACAAAGCATCGTATTGTGGCAATCTCACAATTAAAGAATACATTAATTAAAAAAAACATAAAACTAAGATTATATAGAACAAGGATAAGACCAATAGTGACTTACGCATGTGAGTGATTCGAAAGAAAAACTTTTGAGACGAATTTTAGACCCTACCAAGAATATTGATGGCTCCTGGAGAATTAAAAATAATTAACTAATCTAATTAAAAATTAAAAATTTGTTAATTTTATTATTGTCCAGAGACTAACTCTTTGGTCCAAAAGATTTCATAAGTAATGCCACGAGTGATTTCCAAATTACCGATGAATTCACGACTCACGAAGTGAGGAGTGAATTTATCTAGAGAATTTAAATCAAGAGTGGCATTTGTTAGGACTATTTAACGAATAAAATTAAGCTGTTTCCTCACAAATCGTTATTTAAATATAGTTATTTTAAAATATTTAAATATTTAATGTAAACGGCGATGTTTGAAAACAAATCAGAAACGATTGGTACGCTTCATCTGCTTCTTTTGTTCATCACTGCAACCAGATCATATTATTTATTGCCAAAGGAACGCAATATTGTAAGAATACACACTAGTGGAGAAAAAATGAAACACATCAAACTGTATATTAATTTATTTCTGGTGTCCTATGGCAATTATATTTTTCTGGAATGTTATTACCTGGGAAAAAATACATTTAAGAAAGTGCAAACCGTGGTTTATTTTTTTGGTGGTATAATCAATTGCTACAAATGTTTTTATATTAACTCCCGCATGCGCTACGTGTTGACATTCATACAGTATATATATACAATCTGGTAGCCGTAATTCTTAACGAGTCAGTCATTGCAAAATAATGCTATGACCTATTCAGAATGTTAAAAAGGAGGTGCTTTCTTTATTATGATAAACTTTAGTTAGTAAATTCTAGGCGAAACACGAGTATGATTTGCTATAATTAAAAAATCATTGAAATGTGATTGGCCATTGACTCCCATTTGGGGCATGAGTTAAATAGTCCTAAGAAATATATTCCCAAATACTTGTAACCTTTTCTCCTCCCATAAAACAAGAATCCGTGTTTCAAATCCATTTAATATAACAGGAAGAATGAGAGTTTTGCTTGCTTTCAGTTTAATGTTCTTTTTAAAGTATATTATTATTATTATTATTATTATTATTATTATTATTATTATTATTATTATTTTTTTTTTATTATTATTATTATTATTATTTCCATTAGTATTTTCTTTCCCATTTTAATAAAATGTTGGTTTGTTTTCTTCTTACTACTTTTTCACTACTTTTCAAGCTTCTGAATTCTTACACTCCTACTTACCTGGCGTCCAGATTTGAGAACTTGTCTCCTTACCACAATATTGACACTAAGTCACAAGATAACAGTGTGCTAGTTTAGTTTAATATAGATAGGGATAAGCTTATCTATATTTCATAAGTAAGGATTATTGAAATATTAAATCCCTCTTCATATCACTTCCTCTTATTCTACTTCCTTCACAGTAGCCTCTGCCGGCTCCTGGAATTTCCTTTCTCTAGATATCAGGGGATTGCCGCGCACTTGGCACTTTTAAGTCACGCATATACAATTACCTGTTGTTTAATAATTAATTTTACTCTATTTATTTAAGTATATACTATGTCAATAATTTTTTTCTCGTTTTTTGTATATCTTGTACATATTATATTTAATTCGTTAAATCTAGAGTAATTCAAAATAAATTATAAATGATAATTGTATTGTATTTATAATATGTAATCGTTTAAGTTTATTGTAAATTAGATGTAAGACTTTTTATTTTATTTTATGAAACGTGCTAGGGTGGCAGACAAGGCCTTAAGGCCTTAACTCTGCCAGGTAAAATAAAATTATTATTATCATCATTATTATTATTATTATTATCATCGATTTTTTCTGGCCATTTCATTTTTATTTCTTTAAAGTATGGCATTTATTCATATACACTTGCAATTTGTTTTCAATGATTATATTTGTTTTCCAAGTTTCGTAACAAAACATATCTAATATTACTATTGTTTACTCCGATAATGTTAGGATGAACAGAGCTTTAAACTGTGCATTCACGCACATGTCATTAGCCTATTTTCCATAGAGAGTTACGCCATCGGTTTGTCACTGAATAGTCATCGATTTCACAAAGCGATTGATTACAAGGTCGCTTTCCGGTGATGTCCAAACAATTTGACGACGAATCTATTCATAACTTTAACATCCTGATGTTTAGTTACTGCAAATTGTAAGCCGGAAGTGAAGATTGGCTTGGAAAGTGAAGGATCATGACCTCTCGTGGTAGGGATTTCAAACAAACCGGTTCGTTCCGCGAGATGAGAAAGAAAATCAAACTACCGCTATTTGAAACTTGTTAAATATATCCAAGTTTCCAACAATAGATAACATGTCAACATATATTATGTAACTCATTGGATGCACTGCACGAAAATAACGAGATAATTGGATTAAAAATCTGGTTTGGATATTTATGACTAAAAAAATCGCGAAATATGCATGCAAATATGACCTGAAAAATAGGTAAATACGACCTCAAAATGGCAGAATATAACCGAATATACGTATAAATTTATTATGTAATAATACATGTTAAATTACACATTATTCATTTTATCTCGTGGTATCTCTTCACTATGGATAGCATACATTTCTATGTACTCAATGCACCACTAGAAAATTATATTTATTCCAAAATTATTTTGCATGTTCCTGTAATAGTATAATACGATGCGAGGTTGGGAAGTGATTTTTACAGAAGCGAGGAAAATGTTCAAAAACCGAGGGACAGCAAGGTTTTTAATTTCCGAGATTCTGTAAAACATTTCACAAACGTGCGTTGTACATTATTTTTTGCGCGATGGTGTTTTCAAAATAATAAGTAATATTAAAAATAATAACATCTTTGTTGGAAATATTTGCGTTCACTATAAACAACTAACATTAAACAGCGTGGCAATGTTTATTAGTTGAAACTACAGGAGGCCGTGACACCAATCAGTGATAAAATGGCGTCAAGTACGTATCAATTGTTTTATATTGTTTCAAATAAAGTTCAGTTAATTTAAAATGCAGTGATTTGTTTCATATAATGTATATTAACACTACCTTTTGGACATATTTTTGTATATACATTGTGCGTAGTATACATAGAGGGCAGTGGTTTTACTTCCCACGCATGGTTTGTGATATGTAATATTACAGTGTAGTGATTTAGGTTGTCAACCCCGAAATGTAGGAAGTTGAACTTCCAATCATGGTCGCCATTGCTGTAAGTACGACAAAACGCACTCTCGCGCAAAAAATAATAATAACAGCATTAAATTTAGACTTTTAAGAAGAGGATATGTATAGAGTTTTGATAATTGAAGGTTTTTTTATATACATAGTCCAAAAATTTAAATTTTGAGATATAGTAAATGAAGAGAGAGTTTTATATTGGCCTTTGATTTTTTTCAGTGCCACCTGTTTGTCATTAGACATTTCAGGTATTCTCTCCTGGCATTGGAGTATTGTAACCCACTTCTGAGGTTGGGGGGCCTAGAAGGCGGGGAATGATATGATGGGTGATGACGATGGGTAATGATGGGCCAGGAGAGGCCTTAAACTTAATCTAATGAGGTGAATATGATATTGATGGCCAGATGATGGTCGGGTACCGTTTGGGCCTTAAAGTATCCTAACATTTGTCTTACAGGTGAGGAAAAACCCCTAAAAAACCTCACCCAGGAAACTTGTCCCGAGCGGTGATCGAACCCGAGCCAGCTGCGTGACAAGGCAGCACGCTACCTCGAATCCACAGCGTTGGACTTGTCTGAATATGTTATTGGGAACAAAAACTGCCATAGTACTTGGTTATCTAGAAGCATATTTTAGTTGATTTCAATAAAAGAACCATTGTCCATCGTCTTTTTTTGGTAAACCAATCACAGTCTGACTGGGATTCACTGATCAGATCAGCTAAGCTAAAGCCACTTCCTTTCAGCGTGATTAATATTGCACAGCTAGATTTATTTGACTTACATTCAGCCATCAAATCTTTTTTCCTGCTAAAGAGTCGCCCTAACATGAAGCGAATGGTGTTCGAATACACTGGTCAACATGATTTTTGTCTCATGAATACCAATAGTTGTATACTTAATGCAGTTTTTTATCGTGTTTTCATATATTATGTATTCGGAATTTCTCCATCACCCACCGTTTTTTATTTCAATTTCAATTAATGCATTTAAATAATTATTTTTTATTAAACGTTTTTTCGTCCATTTATTATCTTGGCGCAGTGAGCGATGAGCACGGGGAACACTTTCATCAGGAGATTTCAGCTATGGAAAAGATACCAAGGCAAATGGAATCTAATATGGTGGCCGATTATTGTTGGACCATCAAGAGGGATGCTCCACAGGCGAAATATAGCAGAAAATCGTCATTTCTTACTTTCTAGGCGAGTCCGAATGTTCGAATATTGTGTAGTTACGAATGTAGAAAATATTAAAGTGCTTGAAATTATAAATGCCTGTCTCTCTGAAACCTTGCGTGATGGAGAAACCTGATACCATATTTGAATTCAAGAGAAAAAATACTATCAGAATCACATTTTTCTTTCTGAGACAAATAAATGTTTATTTTTTGTTGCTCAGTGATATTAGAATTTTCTTCTGACTACGTATGCACATATTAAAGCTAGGCACACACATGCAGGGCGTTGGGACACAATCTGCATTAGAGACACAAAGAAGTTAGTTACTTAGAATTGACTCAGTTGTACACGTCACAACTTCCACCTAATTCAAGTAAGGTTAAAGATCTTCAAAAGTTGTCGAAATACTTGCAGTTAGCAGCCAACGGAGAATTCTATCTACATTTGTCAACAGAGGCAGATGATTGTGTGCAGGATGAACACTTTGACAATGTTGATAACAGCAGTGGGGAAGAACAATAAGTGCATCAATATTATTCAAAGCTGATAAAGTGTATTCAATAATTCTTACATTACTGCTTCACAAATGTAAAGCTTAATTGTTGACTATTAGAGAATTGTTGTTGTTTCCATTTATTTTTATAAAACATTATTATAATTTGACTTAAATGTGAAGTAGAATTAACATAAACATTTCAATTTTAAAAAGAACAACCTTAGTCCATACACCCATAAATTTGCCCATTAATTTCTCAATATAGTTTTAACTTAAATTATAAGATCTTCTTGTAAGCCCAAGGTTCAAAAATGCCTCCATTGACATATAAACTAAGGTTACACCTGCGGATCATGTTCTGCCTAACACGGGCAAAAACTCCAGGAGTATCGTTAATTGCTCCTGCTGCTACTACTACTACTACTACTACTACTACTACTACTACTACTACTACTACTACTACTACTACTACTACTACTACTACTACTACTACTACTACTACTACTACTACTACTACTACTACTACTACTACTACTACTACTACTACTACTACTACTACTACTATCCGGGCAAACAGATCCTTTTCTAATGCAACAGGAGTTGTGTAAACATGGTTGCGCATCTCTCCCCACACAAAAAAAAGTCCAAAGGGGTCATATCTGGGGATCGAGCAGGCAATGGTACAGGACCACCTCTGCCAATCAACTTTTCTGAAAACCGTCGGTTCAAGAATCGACGAACACGACTGAAATGTGCCGGCGCCCCGTCATGTTGGAACCACATGCGTTGTCTTGTAGGGAGCGGGGCGTCTTCCAGCAAGTCTGCAATGCTCTGGCGACAAAATTGTAATAGTTCCTGCCATTTAATGGCCTAGGTAGGAGATATGTCCCAATTAAACAGTCCCCAACAACACCGGCCCACACATATCAGTGTACTCACGCCAGGTGTATCGCTCTATTAGTAAACATATACAATTCACAGCAGTTGCAGTCATGACAACTGAAGAGCGTAATACGCCCTCTACCGGTTTAAATAATCCTCATAGGAAAAAATGGCATTAGGGAAAAATATTTGTTTTGGTGTCCCCTACAACCTTCTAGAGTTTGTCGGTTTAAATAATGTTCACTCTGTATAAGGACTCGCCACTGAAGATGCCCTCCGCAGTTGAGGGTGAAACATCTGGAAGAAATATCACGGCCACTTAGCCTGGAATCTTTTAATGTTAGACGTTTGTATTGTTAAGACCACTCTAAGAGCGGATAAAGTTTAGTCACCCACATAAGGACCTGGATAAAAAAAAATGCCCTGCTTCGAGTCGCTGTTGATTACGTACTTGCAATGTCCACGTTTCACTGGCATATTTAATTACTGGTTTTGGCACTATGTTATGTAACCACAATGTATATGATCGCAACTGAACTTGCTATTTGACAAGAACTTACAATATTTAATTGCTATGTTGTATCTACTGTAAGACTCTGGAACTCACTACCACAAGAGATACGGACATTAGCTTAACCTAACTCCATGGGTGACAGGCCCTTGGCCAAACTACACGCTGCTGGCCTCACATCCACATGTGTTAATCACATAGACGATCATTAAGCTAGTGAAGGGATGACTTGTGGTCAAGCATGTTGGGTCCCCCACACGTTATGGCTGTTTTATTTTTACTTATTATAGCTACCCAAATACCTCATGGGCACCGGTCCCATACTGGCCGAAATTCCATGAGAAAATGTATTACCCAAAGGAGACCCGAACCAGAGAAACCCTGTAGCTCTCCACCAAGAGCATTACCTTGGTAGAAATATATTTAAATGTATTTCTTTTGTAATTGGTCTCTCAGCAGATTAACTGATGGTTTCTGATTTTTTGTTTGTCTGATACTATTAATTTGATTAATTTTAATTTCAGTTTAATTTGGATACATTTAATGTTTACTTATTCTTTATTTTATGTTATGACTTTATGTTCCTTTATGTAATATTTTTCACTGATTAGAGAGAAAGAGAAAGCTTTATGGGCTTAACCTTTCCATGCCGAGTGGGCATCAGAGAGAACGTGATTCAAAATTCTCTTTTCCTTTTAATTTACTTTGTGTATAACAATTTGCTGATTACTCAAACTTAAATAAATAATAATTTTAAAAAACTAAAACAACACGCTTTATTAGAAAACCATAATAAAAAATAAAAAATAAATAATAGTTGTAACTAAAATAACACGCTTTATTAGAAAACCAAACTAAAAAATAAAAAACAATTTTAATTTCCAACACGCTTGGGATAAAATTAAAGTGGTCAACAAAAAAATCATCTCCAACACATCTAGAATAAAACTCGATTTATCTACAAAAAAAATAATTTTACCATCAAAAGCGTGGGGTGCTCTATATAATTAATATATTTGATAATAAACAGATATTGGTAAAAGTAAAGTCTCTAAGAAGAAAACGTAAAAACCATAAAAAGCACCACGCGCTTTTGATGGTAAAATTATTTTTTTGTGGATAACACTAGTTTAATTCTAGATGTGTTGGAGATGATTTTTTTGTTGACCACTTTAATGTTATCCCAAGCGTGTTGGAAATTAAAATTATTTTTCATTTTCTAGTTCGGTTTTCTAATAAAGCGTGTTGTTTTAGTTTTTTTTAAATTATTATTTATTTAAATCATGTATCCGGTCGGATACTAGCTTATGTGGTATCCGACCGGATAATAAATTTAGACAGGATACCGGATAGTTACTGGATATCCGTTTCATCCCTACCTTTCAGGAGGAAATTAAAGCTTTATGTCCCGTTTCGTTCGCTGATTTACAACACTTAAATTAAACTGAAGCCTGGAAAAGAGGCCCCTGAGCAAAAATGTTCGTCCCTTTCATGCCCAATTTTTAATGTAGACGCTAGTGGCGTTAATCTTAAAGAACGTCGTTAAATAAATAACACACAGGAAGAAGTGAGAAATTATAACGCTAGTATCTTCAATTTGTTTAAAGTAATTGTTTAATTTTTAAGGTCCATTACGTAGTAGTGTGCAATAGACTTTGTCATGTATGAAAATAATTATAAAATATATTTGAACAAGGAGAGGTGTTTATTTAAAATAAAGTAAAATGACATAATTGTCAACAAATTTGAGAGAAGCTTTGTTTATTTGAAGCTCTGAAGGTCATTATGAAATAATTATTCTATCTCTCAGAATAATGGATGTCGTGAACGTTTAAAAAGAATTATTGTCTGTAGGTCTTCATGTTTACAAACTTGCATAATTTTAAAATTATCTTCAGAACAAACTGCGGGTTTCCACAATCTGTTGAGTGGATAATTGTTTGATGAGCGCATAGTTCACTGATATGAAAGATTAATACATGTAGAAAACAGCAGGTTCCGCCTTGAAGGGGCGAGATTTTAGTCTATCTCTCTATCTTCGGGTTTTTACAGCTGCTGCCGTCTTCCCGTGCCAAACCTCCAAAGCCTACGATCCTTGGACATCTTCAATGTTTAGCCCTCTAGCTTGCATTAATGTCTTGATGTTTTCCTTCCATCTTAACTTTGGTCTCCCTCTTTTCTTCTTCATGGCCGGATGCCATTGATATAGTTGCTTTGGCCATCGGTCATCTTCCATTCTTAAAACATGTCCTAACCACTTTAATCCCTTCTCCTCATTTCTTCAATTATGCTTTCTTCTGCTTCCATTATGTTTCTAATTTTCTTATTTGCGACATGTTCTAATTTAGACTTTGTGGCACTTCTGCGTAAATAATCCATTTCTAGAGCTATTACGAGTAGTACTTATTGATTGTCCATACCTCACTTCCGTACATTGCAACACATTCCACCAAAGTTTTACCAATATATTTTTTTTGCCTTTCCAAATATGCTTATCCCCCACATGGAATTTAACGATGATGTTATTTTGCAACTCAATTCAATTCTATGTTTTATATTCTCTTTGCCTATACCTTCAATGTTATCCATAATTATTCCCAAATATTTAGTTCGTTTCACTTGCTTTATTTGGATTCATTCCTCCAATATTAAATTTTCTCTTTCATTGCTATTTATTGCCAGATATTTTGTTTTTTTGTAATTTTACTGTGAGACCCCATGTAATTATTTAAAAAAAGAACAGGAAAAATGTAACAACATAACTGGAGAGTTGGTAATATTGTAGTATTACTTGTTAATAGTGAGTAACATACATACATACTATACCATACCACACCATACATACATACATACATACATACATACATGCATACATGCATACATGCATACATGCATACATGCATACATGCATACATGCATACATGCATACATGCATACATGCATACATGCATACAATCATACATGCGTACATGCGTACATGCGTACATGCGTACATGCGTACATGCGTACATGCGTACATGCGTACATGCGTACATGCGTACATGCGTACATGCGTACATGCGTGCGTGCGTGCGTGCGTGCATAGTGTTCTGCCCAAGAGCAGGTCTTTCACTGCAAACTCAACATTCTCCACTCTTTCCTTAACTTAGCTTTCCTTTCTGTATCCGCATACAAACAATTAATTTTAATATTGTCTGTCATCTCATGACTTTTTCTGTCTCTAACTTTATTCCCTTGGCCAATCCAATTTATTTTTCTCTTCTTTATGAGTCCCAGAATTGTTCTTCTTTCTCTCATTCTGGTTAGCACTTCTTCATGTTTTATTTTGTCTGTCCATTTTATACGTTCCATCCTTCTCCATATCCACATCTCAAAAACTTCCAGTCGTTTTTCCTCATTCCGTCGTAATGTCCAAGTCTCTGCGCCATACAATGCTACACTCCACACAAAGCACTTCGCTATCCTCTTCCGTAAAGTCTCTGCGCCATACAATGCTACACTCCACACAAAGCACTTCGCTATCCTCTTCCGTAATTCTTTTGCCAAAGGTCCGCAGAAAATGCTTCTCTTCTTGTTAAAAGCTTATTTTATCATTGCTATCATCTGCTTTACTTCTTGACTGCAGTCCATGTTATTATTGATAGTACAATTATAGACCTATTAAAGAGCACAAAGAAACTGGAACTGGAAGTAAATATCAATAAAACAAATAATGCATGTGATCAAACGTATAGAATAATGCAAAGCTTCTTGATTCCTACCTTCTCCTGGTCATCTATCTTCCTGTAAAGCGAGTATAATTACATCGTTAATGTTTCTAGTGCCCCCTACTATATAATGTCCTAACATTTCCTGTTCCTAGGAACATCTCCATGGCTTTGAGCCGTTGCAATCTATTCCCTGAAGTAGTCCCCGCCCGGAGAACCGAATGTGAGACTATTTTACCTCCGGACAATGGTCCTAGATCTATTAGTGAAGACGGAACAGGCAAATCTTGCCTAAACCAGGAAGTGAAGATTTTACCCCAGTGGAACCCATATCCCCGTTTCTTGGCGGTTGTATAAGATCTTCCATCTTTCAACCAAGATACTTTTATTTTGTCTGGCTTATCGTTCTCGACCTTTCCGGCGTGGCTAATTCTTTCGGTAGCAATGCTACTGCCGAAAGTAAATATCAATAAAAATAAATATTGGGGTCATTTAAGCCACTCCATTACAAGACAAAGATGCCATGGAGAGTGTTATTATTATTATTATTTAATTATTTATTTATTTATTTATTTATTTATTTACTCACTGGCACTAAAGAACCCGTAGGTTCAATGCCGCGCGGACATCAGCTCTCCATACATCCCTATCCTGAGCTAATGCTTTATTATTATTGTTATTGTTCCATCCATTCATAGTAATTCTGCCCGAGGGCAAATCTTTCACTGCAATCATAACATTTGCATGCTATGCTTTGCAGCTTTACTAGGGAACTGTAGATGTGGTAGCTTCCCGTTGCTTTCCACACAGGTGAAGGATGATGATGATGATAATAATAATGAGGATGATGATAATGGCCATGTGATTTCGGGGACCGTTTGGGCCCAGAAAAACTGTCCCGACCGGGGATCAAACCCGGGCCCGCTGTGTGACAAGGCAGCACGCTGCCTTGAGACCACAGCGGTGGACATTGTTGTTATTATTATTATTATTATTATTATTATTATTATTATTATTATTATTATTGTCCACCGCTGTGGTCTCGAGATAGCGTGCTGCCTTGTCACGCAGCGGGCCCGGGTTCGATTCCCGGTCGGGGCAGTTTTTCTGGGTGAGGTTTTTATCGGGGTTTTTCCTCACCTGTAAGAGAAATGTCAGGAAAACTTTAAGGCCCAAACGGTCCCCGAAATCATATGGCCATCATCTTTATCATCATCATCCTTATCATTATCATCATCATCCTTCACCGGTGTGGAAAGCAACGGGAAGCTACCACACCTACACAATTCCCTAGTAAATCTGCAAGCATAGCATGAAAATGCTATGATTGCAGTGAAGGACCTGCCTTCGGGCAGAATAACTATGGATGGATTATTATTATTATTATTATTATTATATTATTATTATTATTATTATTATTACCACCATTATTATGACCGAGCTGTGTCTACCTGTTATCACCATAGATTGGAGGAACGAGTAATTTTAACACCTTATAATCTGCAGTGTTCTTTTTAATAATTGTGGCTCGAAGATAGAATCTATGAATCCTAAATGCTTAAAAAAAAATATTGTTGCGTTTAAATCCATTTTTTCTACAATTGAGATATTACATCCTAAATATTTTTATTTTTAATTAATTTAGATTCGCATTTATTTAACTACTTCTGATTCAAAACACAACTCTTTTAATCTTCTATTCTACGACTCTAATCTCAACAAAATAAAATAATTGGTAGACTATTTAACTCATGCCCCAAATGGCAGTCAATGACCAATCACATTTCAATTAATTTTGATTTACAACCAATCATAGTCGTTTTCTACCTCGATTTTATCACTTTCATTTTATCACTTTAATTTTATAAAGTGACTCCCAGATTGTATATATAGTGCACGAATGTAACTAGGTTCTACTTACGAGGTATAATAGAAAAACATTTGTAGTAATTGATTATACCATAAAAAAAACCACTATTTACACTTTCTTAAACGTGTTATTTCCCGGGAATTGACGTTGCAGAAAAATATAATCGACATATTTACATCATAGGACATCAGAAATTAATTAATAACCTGTAATGATGTGTTTCATTTTTTCTCCACTAGGGTGCATTCTTAACACTATTGCGATTCTATTTGTCAACCAATATGATTTGGTTGCAGTGATGAACAAATGAAACATAACGTTTCTCATTTGTTTTCAAACATCGCCGTTTACATTAAATATATAAATATTTTAAAATAACTATATATAAATACCCAAACGGTCCCCGAAATCATATGGCCATCATCATCATCCTTCATCGTTGTGGATAGCAATGAGAAGCTACCACACCTGAAATTCCTTAGTAAAGCTGCAAGCATAGCATGAAAATTCTATGATTGCAGTGAAGGACCTGCCTTCGGACAGAATTATTATGGATGGATATTTAAATAATGATTTGTGAGTAAACAGCTTAATTTTATTCGTTAAATAGTCCTAACAAATGCCACTCTAGATTTCCAAACTCTCTTCCTGGGTCGTGAATTTACCGATAATTTGGAAATCACTCGTGGTATTACTTGTGATAAAATGTTTGAATTGACAAAACACAAAAACAGATGTAAATATATGTTTCATAATTGTTCTTCAGAATGGCATAGTGTGTTGCTGTTACCGTCTGGTTCCCAAGTCATAACTGTTTATTAATTAAATAGAAATAAAACGTAGTTTTATTTGAATTTAATATTTATTGTATAATTCAGTGACAGCTGTTTCGGTACACTGTATCTTCTTCAGACATGTTAACAAATTATGAATTGTGTTCCAACTGATCTAAGCAACAATACAATAGTATTTATTTAAATTTTTAACTTTAACAAAGGGGATTCATATGGCACATGTGACAATGTCTATATAGGACAAACTGGTAGACCTTTTATCTCTCGGATAAAGGAACACATGAGAGCATATAACAGAAATTTAGAATATTCAAAATATGCTAACCACCTATTCCAATTTAATCATTGTTTCGATCCAAATTTAAAATTTTACATGTTTGTGATAAGGGTAAGAAGTTAGATCTTTTGGAGGCTGTAGAAATAAATAAATTTAAAAGTAGTAACAAACTGTTAAATTCTCCACTTGATTTGAATGAATCCCCTTTGTTAAATTTAAAAATTTAAATAAATATTGTTGTATTGTTGCTTAGATCAGTTGGAACACAATTCATAATTTGTTAACATGTCTGAAGAAGGTACATTGTACCGAAACAGCTGTCACTGAATTATATAATAAATATGAAAATCAAATAAAACTACGTTTTGTTTTTATTTAATTAATAGATACGGATTTTCATCAAGTAAACACCAACTCAATTGATTAGATAACTATTTAGGTCAAAAGCTTGGTTTTATAATATTTACAATTAGGGTATCCCTATACTTTTATGAATGCCAATATTGCATTTTTATCAGGAAGGATTCTATCCATGAAGATTTGATTAATATATTAGGATTTTACTATGTCATATTTTTGGTTTAGGATTCAATACTTCACATAGTTGATTCCAATGTGTTGATTCAATTGTGAAAAGTCGTTAGCATTGAATTTGTGTAGTTTTTTCGTGCAAGTACGGCATAACATAACGTAAGGGCGGAAGCTGCGGAGGATCCTTTGTGGAGGGACACAACACCGCGGGGTGCACCCGGCACTCTGAATCTCCAGGCAAGCTGCAACTTATCCAAACCAAAACTTCTTCATCCCACAACCATCGCATCGTCTGTTCGTCGCCATCGTAAAACAAAACAATCGACCTTAAATCTCAAATAACAAGGGGTAGAGAAAACACCAATTTTTGGGCTCATTTATGGCTCGTCGACTTCAGAAGCTTTTCTCCAACATTAATGTTAATGGACAGGCATGCGTGCTTAAGGTACTGATTCATTAAATGGTCATGAATTATTATGATAGGGTTAAAATAATAATAATATAATAGCAAACCTAATAATAATAATAATAACAATAATAATTTTTTTGTAAGCCTATGTTTTCCCTTTACAGAGATTTAGGCGCTCTCCCCCTACAGGGAAGAATTTGAACCATATTAATTTAGTTACACTTGTTTTCGTATAGATGTCATTTTGAGTGGTCCGTGGTCAGCGTTCCGCCTCATACTGACATCTAGGAAACCAAGGTAGTACTAGGACGGGAAAATTCGGTAAATTTTGCTTAGAGGCCTTTCCATTGAGGCTTAAGGATTTTTTTTACGAGCCTGAAAATCTTCAGACTCGGACCCACGGCTTAAAGTCCCTCCCGGAAAACTTGCTCCTTGGATTTTTCCGTCCTAAAAAATCCATCGACCCCGGCCGGGTTTGAACCCGCGACCCTCGGGACCAGAGGCAAGGAGCATAACCACAAGTCCACCGCGGCCGATTAATAATAATAATAATAATAATAATAGTAATGATAATAATATCTCCAAGCGCGGCAGGCCTACAAGGCCCTTGGCCTACCAGCCGGCTGCTGGCCTCATATCCACATGTGTTAATCACAGAGGTAGACGATCATCTAACCAGTGTACAGGTGACATGTGGTCAGTATGTCGGGTCCCACAGCCGTTATAGCTGGTAATAATAATATAATAATAATAATAATAATAATAATAATAATAATAATAATAATAATGAGGCCCTTGGTGTAGTAGGAGGTTAAGGCTCGAAACTTTCTAGAGAGTTGGCACGATATGTCAGCCGGGTTGTCAGCCTTCTTAACGGCCGCCTTTACTCCCAGAACAAGTGCATGTTACTCATTTCCGTTAGAGGCTGAGTTGACCCCAGGGTCATGGTACCGCCAGAATGTTTGAACCAACTTTTATAAGATTCATGATGTGTTCCGTTGAGGTATTATTCAAAATTAATATAAAATTATGTAATATTCACCTGAAAGGTCCGTCTCCTCAATTTAATTAAGTTGAGGAGACGGACCTTTCAGGTGAATATTCCATAATTTTATATTAATGTTTGAACCAGTTTAAAAATGTAGACACTACCGGGACTTGTAGTATATTGCCTTATAACCAACCACGTTACGGCGTGCCCGAGTAATAATAATAATAATAATAATAATAATAATAATAATAATACCAGCTTCATAGGCTAGTGGCCAGCGTTTCTGACTACTGTTTATGAGGTCCCGGATTCGTTTCCCGGTCAAACCATAGGAATTTTTCCTTAAAGAGAATTATTCCTGTGGTTGCCCATGGTCTGGAATTTAGATTAAGAACTATCCTGGCGCTTCATTATCATTTATCACACATCGTATCATCGGGGTAACACAAATCCGCCTTCTAGGTGCCCCAACTTCAGAAGTGAGTTACAATACGCCAATGCCAGGAGAGAGAAATCAGAAATGTCGAAATGACAACCTATAGCTTTGAATAAAATAATAATTATTATTATCACTGTTGCTATTATTACTGTTGTTGTTATTATTATTATTATTATTATTATTATTATTATTATTATTATTATTATTATTATTATATCCACCTTCCTGGCACTATCGAACCCGTAGTTTTACGGACGCGCGGACATAAGCTCTCCATATATTCCTATCCTGATCTAATTTATTCCAACCATTCCCTGTATAATCTACTTCCCTCAAATCATTGTTAATGTTATTCTCCCACCTCATTCTTGTTCTACCAACTGGGCATTTTCCCTCTGGTTTTCCTACAAGAAGCTTCCATGCACGTCTTTCATTCCCCATTTGTGCCACATGTCCTACCAATCGCAGTCTACGAGACTTAACTTTTCTTATTATATTTTACTTCTTTTATGGACCATGTAATTCACTGTTATGCAGTCTTCTCCATTCACCTGTCTGTTCATCTCTCTTTGGTCCAAAAATTTTCCTAAGAACTTTATTCTCAAATAATCGTAATCTCCCTTCCTCCCTTAAAATTAGAATCCATTTTTCGCATCTTTATAATATAACTGGTAGAATAATAGTTTTACATATTTTCAATTTAACGTTTTTTGAAAGGAGTTGGGACGTCAAGAGTCCCTGTAAAGCATAATAGCACGCATTTCCAGAATTGAGCCTATGTTCAATTTCTTTGAGCATCTCATTCCTATTTTTGTGATTATTGTTCCTAGGCATTTGAATTCAGCCACTTCTTCAACATTACCCTCATTTGTCATTAGCTGTCAATTTCCATTATATAATGCATATCTATGTGTGACCACATACTTAGTTTTATTGATATTTACTTCCAGTTCCAATTTCTTAGTGTTACTCAATTGTGTGCGCGTTGGTCTTTAGTATCTCCTCGCTATCGCCCTACAATAGGGCCTACTACATTATCAGCGTACGGTAAAATGTGAAACTGCTGATTTTAAAATTAAGAATATGTATTGTTTAGGCCTAAATGAGGAAAGGTTAAAATTATGGTTTTACTTCATATAACCGAAAAGAATATGCGAATGAAGTAAAAATGCATTTGGTTCTGCATTTTTAACACATTTCATCTGTGGTAAAGATTAAATTAACTTTTACCGTATTAGGCAAGAGACAGATGGTCGGTTTCATCACGAAGATCTGCGACGTATTAACAAACTCTTCTTAATCTAAATGACTTAAGATTTCTTTATTTCTTTTCCTTAGTTTAACTTCTGTTTTTGTAGGTACAGATACTCTTACTTGCCTCACACCTCCTCCCATGACACAACCTGTCAGCAGAGGATTTTAAAATCTGAAGCGCATAAATACTTTCGTTTTTGGCCACATAGGACACGATGCATCTCCCCGACAACATGAACATTTAAGACAACGCGCCATTAACTTATGCATTCATATTAAACAAAACAAATATGATAGAATGATTACCAAAATGGTATTAGACACATATTGTCAATAAAAACCCAAATCACCAAACTGAAGTGTTAAGAGTCAAAGAGTTTCGATAGCGACTGCATTATCAAGACTAATTATTGACTGAATAACATTCCGATTGAGGGTCTTTCCACTTTTCAGCGGTTGCCCTTTTACCAGCCGGCTGCTGGCCCTTCACATCCACATGTGTCAATCACAGAGGTAGATGATCAACAGCCAGTGTAGGGGTGACATGTGGTTAGCATGTCGAGTCCCCCAGCCGTTATAGCTGGTTCCTCAACCTGGAGCCGCTACTTATTGTAGCTACCCAATTGCCTCACGATGCTGGGTGGGCACCGGTCCCATACTGGCCGAAATACCATGAGAAAATTTCTTCTCCCATGGAGACTCGAACCAGCGCAAGTCTCGTAGCTCTGCGCCAAGGCTTCCTACCTTAACCGCTCGGCTACGGCGCGGGACGACTGAACAACATGAGTCAGTAACTAGTCTTGATGATGATAGCGTCGCTATCGAAACGCGTTGACTCTTTTAACATTTCAGTTTGGTGATTTAGGTTTTTATTGAAAATGTGTAGTACAATTTTATCATAAGTAATGCCACGAGTGATTTCCAAATTATCGATAAATTCACGACTTACGAAGTGAACTTATCTAGAGAATTTGGAAATCAAGAGTGGCATTTGTTAGGACTATTTAACGATTAAAATCAAGCTGTTTACTCACAAATCATTATTTAAATATAATTATTTTAAAATATTTATATATTTAATGTAAACGGCGATGTTTGAAAACAAATGCGAAAATGTTATGTTTCACTTGTTTATCACTACAACCAGATAATATCATTTATTGCCAAAGGATCGCAGTATTGTAAGATTGGACCCTAGTGGAGAAAAAACGAAACACATCAAACTGTATATTAATTAAATGTTTATGTCTTAGGATGTAAATATGTCAATTATATTTTTCTGGAACGTTATTACCTGGGAAATAATATGTTTAAGAATGTTCAAACAGTGATTTTTTTTTGGTATAATCAATCGCTAGAAATGTTTTATATTATATCCCGCAAGTACTATCTGTTTTAATTCGTGCATTATATATACAATCTGGTAGCCACTTGCATTCTAGAATTCTTACATCTTATTATATAAATTGTTATATTCAAAGTATTTCTTAGAAAGTCAGTCACTGCAAAATAATGGTCTGACCTTTTCAGAACGTTAAAAAAAGAGGAGCTTTATTTTAAAGTGATAAAATTAAATTGATAAAATTGAGGTGAAAAACGACCGTGATTGGTTGTAAATCAAAATTCATTGAAATGTGATTGGTCATTGACTGCCATTTGGGGCGTGAGTTAAATAGTCAACCAGAAGATCTTATTTATTAAAATACCAAAACGATATTTGGCGAATATTTGGGTCTTATTGTTTAAATGTAGTAAACTTGTTCGCACGTTGCCCCAAAACACAGCGGTGGTAAATTACACTGGTCAACATGATTTTTGTCTCATGAGTACCAATAGTTGTACTTAATATAGTTTTTTATCGTATTTTCAAATATGTATTCGGAATTTCTCCATCACCCACAGTTTTTTTTATTTCAATTTTAGTTAATGGATTTAAATAATATACTTTTTTTTAAATAAACCTAGCTTTCTTCCCGGAAAATCTTGGCGCAGTGAGCAATGAGCACAGGGAACTCTTTCATCAGGAGATTTCAGCTATGGAAAAGATGTATCAAGACAATTGGAATCCTAATATGCTGGCCGATTATTGTTGGACCATCAAGAGGGATGCTCCTATGGAAATATAGCAGAAAATCGTCATTTCTTACTTTCTAGGTGAGTCGGAATGTTCAAATATTGTGTAGTTACGAATGTAGAAAATATTAAAGTTTTTGAAATTATAAATGCCTGTTCTCTCGGAAACCTTGCGTGATGGAGAAAAACCGATATCATATTTGAATTCAGGAGAAAAAGTACTATCAGAATCACATGTTTTTCTTTCTGAGACAAAAAATAGTTTATTTTTCGTTGCTCGGTGTTATTTCTGTTAATGAGCTGGAAGAAATGTTCCATGAAGATGGCCATTTATAAGTTGTACGAATCAATTGCAGTTGTTTTAAATATTGAAGGTGGTTTCTGCACCATATTAATGACGATTTTGTAGGTCTTTCCCTTATTTGTCTAATGAGAGAAAATTTGAAGAAGTGGCCGAATTCAAATACCTATAAGAATAATAATCACAAATAGGTATGAGATGCACAAAGACATTAAACATAGGTTCAATTCTGGAAAAGCGTGCTATTATGCATTACATGGACTCTTGCCGTTCCAACTTCTCACAAAACATTAAAATGAAACTGTATAAAACTGATATTCACCCAGTTACATTAAATGAATGTGAAACAAGAACTCTTACATAAGGGAGGGAAGGAGGTTACGAGTATTTGAGAATAAAGTTCTTAGGAATTTTTTTGGACCAAAGAGAGTTGAATAGACGAATGGAGAAGTCCACGTAAAAGTGAGCTACATGGTTTTTATAGGAAGCTAGATAAAATAAGAACAGTTAAGTTTCGTAGCCTGTGATGGACAGGATATGTGGCAAGAATTAGGGAGGCTTCTTGTAGGAAAACTAGAGGGAAACCGCCCAGTTGGTAGACCAATGATGAGGTGGGAGAATAATATTAAACATGATTTGAGGGAAGCAGATTATACAGGGGATGATTAGAAAACCTTGGTTCAGGATAGGGGTGTATGGAGAGCTTATCCTCGCGGCCATGAACCTACGGGTTTGATGACAGTGAGTTGTTTTTCTAGCCGCTGAACGTTACGCAAAGCTGGAAAAATAGTAAACAGGCACATTAGGCTGATTTGAAATTCGTCTTGTTATTAAGCACTTGTTTGTGTAGCTTGTTTTTCTAACATCACATTCTCTTTTTTTTCTGTATGACGTAATTGAGCAGCTACAGAAACGAACCTTGTTGAATTGGGACCACGTGGGGGGTGAATGGAAACTAAGCATCATGCAGGGATAATGTCAACTCAATTGTAAATGGCATAGGAGATGAAATTACCGTACTTCAAGCTTTATTATTATTATTATATATTATTATTATTATTATTATTATTATTAGTATTAGTATTAGTATTATTATTGTTATTAGTATTGTTATTATTATTATTATTATTATTAGTAGTAGTAGTAGTAGTTAGTAGTAGTAGTAGTAGTAGTAGTAGTAGTAGTAGTAGTAGTAGTAGTAGTAGTATAATTAATTAAACATATAAGTAATAAAAATAAAATGAATATATATCATAAAATTGTTAAAAGAATCATTACTTATGGAGCAGAACATTGGCCATTAACAACAAAAACAAATAAGTACCTTTTGGCAACGGAAATGCATTTTATACGAAGGCCCGCAAGAATTTCAAGAAGAAAAAAATTAGGAACTCAGTTATAAGGAAGAAAATTAAGATTGAAGACACTATTTTAGATTATATTAAAACTCAGCAATTAAGATGGTACGGACATGTCCAGCGAATGGAAGAGGATCGACTACCGAAATCTGTTTTGGAATGGAAACCTGAGGGAAGACGAAGCAGAGGAAGACCTAAAACCTCCTGGAGTCAGGGTATATGATTATATATGAAGGAGAAACATCTACAACCAGGAGATTGGATGGACCGACAAAACTGGCTATTAGGAATCGGACGATGTCAAAGACATTAATCAACCGATGATCTATCTATCTATTAATTAAACATAGGGTTATTTCCGGAAATGCTTGTTATTATGCATTACAGAGACCCTTCACTTCCCAACACAGGTATTCTCAACCAAAATATACATTTTTTTTTCTTCCACACTTCCTGGTCTTGCGTGTCTGCTTCTATCATATTTCTCTTCCTCATGTTGTCTTGATTCACTTTATCCACGTTGGCTTTGGTCTACCACGTTTCCCTTTTCCAGGAGGTATCCATTCCAATACTTCTTTGTTTGTTTTTGGTATCCCTTCTTCTCATTATATGTCCATACCATCTTAGTTGGATTTCTTCAATCTCTTGTACAATATCCTTTTCTACATTCATTATTTCTCTTATTGTATTATTTTTTATTTGATCTAATTTTGATATGATTGCCGATCTTCTTAAAAAGTCCATTTCTATGACTGATAATTTATTTTTAAGAGAGATGAACAGACAGGTGAATGGAGAAGACTTCGTAACAATGAACTACATGGTCTTTATAGGAAGCCAGATATAATAAGAACAGTTAAGTCTCGTAGATTGCGATGGGCAGGACATGTTGCACGTATGGGGAATGAAAGACGTGCATGGAAGCTTCTTGTAGGAAAGCCAGAGGGAAAACGCCCAGTTGGTAGACCAAGAATGAGGTGGGAGAACAACATTAACTATGATTTGAGGGAAGTAGATTATGCAGGGAATGTTTGGAAAGCATTAGCTCAGGATAGGGATGTATGTAGAGCTTATGTCCGCGCGGCCATGAACCTACGGGTTCGATAGTGCCAGTGAGTAAGTAAGTATTATTATTATTCCATCCATAGTAATTGTGCCAGAAGGCAGGTCCTTCAATGCAATCATAGCATTTTCATTCTATGCTTGCAGCTTTACTAGGGAATTGTAGGTGTGGTAGCTTCCCGTTGCTTTCCACACCGATGAAGGTTGATAAGGATGGCCATATGATTTCGGGAACAGTTTGGGCCTTAAAGTTTTCCTAACATTTGTCTTGCATGTGAGGAAAAAGCCCAATAAAAACCTCACCCAGAAAAACTGCCCCGATCGGGGATCGAACCCGGGCCCGCTGCGTAACAAGGCAGCACCTACCTCGAGACCACAGCGGTGGACCTTATTTCTATTGTTATTATTATTATTATTATTATTATTATTATTATTCCTCATTTGCTAAAACTCTTGTTGGAACACACGGCGGATAGGGTAAGCCAAGAATGAGATGGGAGAGTAAGATTGGCTACGATTCGTGTGACGTGAATTATACAACGAATGGTTTGAAAAAAAAATCAGCTCGGGATAGAAAAAAAACACGGAGAGCCTTCGTTCTTGTCACAGAGTAGAAATTGGTTAAATTCCAAAACAATGTAGGTGTTTTCCAAGGACATCATGCATGACCAGTGCGTAAATGGAAGCAACCAACTGTTGTTACCTTTCTCGGTTTTTTTAATGTTCTTTATTTATGTCGCACTGCTTAAAGTCTCTCCCTGAGGACTTGTTTCTTGGATTTTTCCATCCTAAAAATCCGTCGACCGTCGCATTTGAACCCGCGACCCTCGTGTCCAGATGCACAGAACTTAACCTTTAGACCACCGTGGCCGTGTACACTGGGCAACAAAAAAGAAAAAAATTGTCTCAGAAAGAAAAATATGTGATTCTGATAGTATATATTTTCCTGAATTCAAATATGATATCGATTTTTCTCCATCACGCAAGGTTTCCGAGAGACAGGAATTTATAATTTCAAACACTTTAATATTTTCTACATTCGTAACTACACAATATTCGAACATTCTGACTCTCCTATAAAGTAAGAAATGACAATTTTCTGCTATATTTCGCCTCTGGAGCATCCCTCTTGATGATCCAACAATAATCGGCCAGCATATTAGGATTCCATTTGCCTTGATATCCCTTTTCCATAGCTGAAATCTCCTGAGTTAGCTCATTTGGTTTTATTTTACAATGGACAAATGGACGAAAAACCGTTTATTAAAAAATAATTATTTAAATCTATTAATTGAAATTGAAATAAAAAACTGTGGGTGATGGAGAAATTCCGAACACATATTTGAAAACACGATAAAAAACTGCTAAGTACTCATGAGACAAAAATCATGTTGACCAGTGTTATTGTTCGTAGGTATTTCAATTCAGTCACTTCTTCAGAATTCCCCTTTTTTGTCAATAACTGTCTATTTGCATTATATAAAATATTTCTATGTATGAATCAAATGACTAAAAGATAAAACACTATTTATTTTGAAATATTTTTACTTTGCATATTTTGTTCTAATGTACCTAGGTATTCACTTCATTATTAGTCATTTATTGAAATCCCTACACCGTCGCAATGGACCACGTCAAAATATTCGTTGAAAGATTACTTGCTCAGTAAGAAATTGAAGTTCTAACACAGCATAAATATAACACGACGAGAGGAAAAATACACAGGAAGATTTCACGTAGACTTTCACGGCCGGAGTTGCTATGGTGATCTTGAAGATTTTCGGGCTGTAGCCCGTGGTCGTGAGGCTTGTAGTTCCCCGACTGCGTCTGGGCACCTCAAGGGTTGTCTTGAGACTGGCAATTCTGTCCACTGTCTGTCCTATTTGTACGTTCACCGCCTTCGTTCTCTATGTTCACCGCGATGTGTTCGTAACCCTTGAGGTGCCAGACGCAGTCTCTGGCGAAACGTCTGGGAACTACAAGCCTCACGACCACGGCCTACAGCCCGAAAAGCTTCAAGATCATCATACACTGGAAGATGTTTTGAACATTTACGTGTATATTTGTCCAGCAACCTTGAGTGGGAAAAACAAGTACGGTAAATTCTTGCACTGGACAAGTTTTACATTTTATGCTCTTCAGTCCAGAACAAAAGGTTAACAAGGTATATAATAATTGTTCTGCTTAATAGGTTTCTAGGGAGCGAAATAAGAAAATAAATTAGCAAATAAACAAAATAAAATAAATATATAATACATACTTTGGCGGTTCAAAAAACTTTGGGAGGCTTTTATGGGTGTCGTGAATTGAGATTTTGTTAATTATATATTTATTTTCATGTTTAATGGGTTCATATGTGTCAAAATAACAAATTTTTAAGGAACAGAAGAAACTTCTTAAGGGGAGCATTTAATTGGATTTTATGCAAGGTAACATACATGATACCTTCTCCAAGCGCGACAGGCCTAATTTAGAGCAATTTAGGGTCAGAAAATTAATGGAGGAATATGAAAAGCGTGTTAATATCTCTAGTGCCCCGCTATTGTATAAAGTCCTGGCCGATAGCGAGGAGATACTAAAGGACAACACGCACACACTATTGAATAACACTAAGAAATTAGGACTGGAAGTAAATATCAATAAAAGTAAATATATGGTCACACGTAGAAATTCATTAAATAATGGAAATGGACAGCTAATAACAAATTAGGGAAATTTTGAGGAAGTGGATGCATTCAAATACCTAGGAATAATAAACATAAATAGGAATGAGATGCACAAAGAAATTAAACATAGACTGAATTCTGGAAATGCGTGCTATTATGCATTGCAGAGACTATTGATGTCCCAAATCCTTTCAAAAAATGTTAAACTGAAAATATATAAAACTATTATTCTACCAGTTACATTATATGGGTGCAAACATGGACTCTTACTTTAAGGGAGGAAAGGAGATTAAAAGTATTTGAGAATAAAGTACTTAGGAAAATTTTTGGACCAAAGAGAGATGAACAGACAGGTGAATGGAGAAGACTACATAACAATGAACTACATGTTCTTTATGGGAAGCCAGATATAATAAGAACAGTTAAGTCTCGTAGACTGCAATGGGCAGGACATGTTGCACGTATGGGGAATGAAAGACTTGCATGGAAGCTCCTTGTAGGAAAGCTAGAGGGAAAACGCCCAGTTGGTTGACTAAGAATGAGGTGGGAGAATAACATTAACTGTGATTTGAGGGAAGTAGATTATACAGGGAATGATTGGAAAGCATTAGCTCCGGATAGGAATGTATGGAGAGCTTGTGTCCGCGCGGCCATGAACCTACGGGTTCGATAGTGCCAGTGAGTAAGTAAGAATATGAAAAGCGGTGATTAAAAATGTATGTAAATAAAACTGAATATATGGTAATTGGTAATAATGAAGAAATTTTGGGATTAGAAGATTCCAAAGGTACCATTAATAATTGTAACAAAATTAAATATTTGAAAGTTGAAACAAATGAATATTTCAGATCCTGCTAATTATGTCCAAACAGTAGTTCAGTAACTACATAGGCTACATAGGCGTATAAAGCGTCTACAACACGCAAGGTATCTTGCAGGATGACGATTATTTCAAGAAGAAACTTGTGTTCGGAAAATGAAGGTTTTTCCGCAGTAACTAATCTTGAGAAATGGTACAAGGTTTTCTTATTTCATTGAATCAGTCGGTAAAGAATCAGCTTGCGGAGGTAGAGATTTGATCCGAAAGTCCATAAACAACATTACAAACAATACTTAAATGAGTAGTGAAACAAAGGACATAACTCATATAAATCGGTAGAGAAATATTTCGTGTCGGAAAAAATGCGACACAACTGCCAGTTCTCTGAAGATAATGCAATCAATCACTTGAAAGCAGCAACAAGTACTTCCTTACTTACTTACTCACTGGCATTATCGAATTCGTAAGTTCATGGCCGCGCGGACATAAGCTCTCCATACATCCCTTTCCTGAGCTAATGCTTTCCAATCATTCCCTGTATAATCTACTTCCCTCAAATCATAGTTAATGTTAGTCCCCCAACTCATTCTTGGTCTACCAACTGGGCGTTTCCCCTCTGGTTTTCCTGTAAGAAGCTTCTATGCAAGTCTTTCATTCCCCATACGTGCAACATGTCCTGCCCATCGCAGTCTACGAGACTTAACTGTTCTTATTTTATCTGGCTTCCTATAAATACCATTTAATTCATTGTTATGCAGTCTTCTCCATTCACCTGTCTGTTCATCTCTCTTTGGTCCAAAAATTTTCCTAACTACTTTATTCTCAAATACTTGTAATCTCCTGTCCTCCTTTAAAGTAAGAGTCCATGTTTCGCACCCATATAATATAACTGGTAGAATAATAGTTTTATATATTTTCAGTGTAACGTTTTTTGAAAGGAGTTGAGGCGTTCAAGAGTCTCTGTAATGCATAATAGCACGCATTTCCAGAAATGAGCCATGTTCAATTTCTTTGCGCATCTCATTCCTGTTTATGATTATTGTTCCTATGTATTTGAATTCACCCACTTCCTCAAAATTTCCCTCATTTGTCATTAGCTGTCAATTACCATTATATAATATATTTCTGTGTGTGACCATGTATCTAGTTTTATTGATATTTATTCCCAGTCCCAATTTCTTAGAGTTACTCAGTAGTGTGTGCGTGTTCGCCGTCCTAGCGTACTTAAGTCAAATTCTAACATGTCGCCAAGAGGACGGATCATTTATCATGAGCCCCGGATTGAAGTTGCAATAGTGTAAGTCACATTTTCTTTTCCAGAAATTAACGTAACTCACTGGCTCTATCGAACTTTTAGGTTCATGGCCGCGTGTACATAAGCTCTCCACACATCCCTATCCTGAGCTTATGTTTTCCAATCATCTCCTGAATAATCTACTTCCCTCAAATCAGAATAATGTTATGCTCCCACCTCACCCTTGGTCTACCAACTGGGAATTTACATTCCTGTTTTTCTACATGAAACTTCCATACACCTCTTTCATTCCCCATTCGTGCCATATGTCCTGCCCATTGCAATCTACGAGACTTAAATCTTATTATATGTGGCTTACTAATACATACAATGTAGCTCACTATTATGGAATTTTCTCCATTCACCTGTCCGTTCATCTCTTTTTGTCCCAAAAATTTTCCTAAGAAATTTATTCTCAAATACACGTAATCTTCTTTCCTCCCTTTTCTCTCTAATCCTCTTTCCTCATACTGTATGGAAGTGAAACTTGGCCATTAATTAAAAATTATGAAAATAAATTAGAAGTCTTTGAAAGAGAGATTCTAAGGAAAATCTATGGACCGATAAATGAAAATGGCAAAAGGCGCAGTAGATATAATGTATTGTACGACTTCTTATAGTGATAATGTCCACCGCTGTGGTCTCGAGGTAGAGTACTGCCTTGTCACGCAGCGGGCCCGGGTTCGATCTCCGGTCGGGGCAGTTTTTCTGGGTTAGGTTTTTATCGGGGTTTTTCCTCACCGGTAAGACAAATGTCAGGAAAACTTTGAGGCCCAAATGGTCCACGAAATCATATGGACATCATCATCCTTATCATTATCATCAGCATCACCATCATCCTTCACCGGTGTGGAAAGCAACGGGAAGCTACCACACCTACAACTCCCTAGTAAAGCTGCAAGCATAGCATGAAAATTCTATGATTGCAGTGAAGGACCTGCCTTCGGGCAGAATTACTATGGATGGATATAGTGATACTGGCATAGTCTGAATGATAAAATCTTCAAGGTTGAGATAGCTGGTCCATCTACATCGACTGGAAGGAAGAGATATTGCCCGTATAGTTTCATTCTCTAAAATAGAGGGAAAAAGAAAAGTTGGAAGACCTCTTACCAGATGCCTTGACAGTGTGGAACAGGATCTGAAGGTTATGGGAGTTCAGGGTTGGAGAAGGAAGGCGGAGGACAGAAATGGATTGAGGCGCATAGTTGGGTCGGTGAAGGATTGTTATAGGCTGTAGCACCTAACATGATGATGATGATGATGAGTGAATGGTCTATATTAAATGTTCTTGTTGTCTTGGAGGTGGACGCGGCATTGAGACGACCACTCTTTATCCATATCCTTGTGTGGAAAGAACAATATGTATTACCCATCCAAGTGTTTTGTGCAGGCGGAAAATATGTTAACTAACAAACTGTCTTTCTATTCCTTCCTATGTTGCCACTTACTGTCCTTTGTGTTATGTTGTTTTATTGGCAGGTAGAGAGCTGACAAATACTATGTATGTTAATGATCCGTCGTTCCGCGCGTCAGTGGCACACTGACTAACTTGACAATCCTGTTACTTTTGGGGCTACGTCTACGAATGATCTGTCCCTCCCTTGCCCTTCTCATTGCATGTGTCATTTGTGATTTATTGTGAGGCTGGTAACAGAGAGACGACAAATACTGTGATTTTAAATGATCCGACCGCTTGAGCGTTCCGTGCTTAAATGACTAATTTGACAACCATGTAAAGATATTTGACACGTGTTTAGAGATTCTCCCCCACATTTGAAGTTGAAAAATTTCAATACGTGATCGGATGTACAGTTTTCTCCTACATCCCTTCCACAGATTCAGTAGATCGGCGATACTAGCGCTAAAACTTTTCCCCTCCGCCCGTGAACAGTTAACTTGGATGTGTAATATATGATCCCCAGTTTAAAATGTTCTCCTGTGTCACCGTAAGACCCGGGTGAGTGGAGCACGAAAGATTTCTGCAAAGAGGGAAGTTAAAGCAAGGAAAAGAGTGACAGAGGTGATATAAAAATATTATAATAGAATAGAATAGATTTATTTAGCCTGGTGGAGTTAAGGCCGTGTGGACTTCTCTTCCACTCACCAGAACAAACATATGTTACATATGAATACAAAAAAAATTACAATAATAGTCATATTAAACAGGACAAACATATGTTACATATGAATACAAAAAATTACAATAGTAGTCATATTGAACAATTAATTATCAGTCATATTGAATAATAATGAAAATAATGTCTAATAATACAATGAAACTAAATACAATTAAAATTAAATTAATGATACAATGAATAAAAAAAGGAATAACAGCTCGAATCTACTACACATAAAAAGAAAAGAAAAAATACAAAGAAAGTAATAAACTACAATGAATTAATCTATGCTTTTTATGCAAGGCATTAGGTAAATATATTAACAAATCCTAAGTCTATTTTTATTAAATAATGCAAAAACGCATTATAATATTAACCACACCTTGATGCTTTATCAGGTCATTTCTGGATTCAGTCTGTTTATTGTTTCGACATGCTAGGCGTATCCCACCGATGGCACAGTGGCCCAGACCACTTTCCTACACTCAACATGGGTATCTAAACCAGAAGCACGTAATGTCATGCCCTAGCATTGGGAGAGAAAAAAACGTTACTATGGTAGAAGTTCATGAGGATACATTTATTATGGGAATGATTGTTAAAATCATTTAAGCGAAATCTATACATAGTCCACCGCTGTGGTCTCGAGGTAGCGTGCTGCCTTATCATGCAGCGGCCCAGGTTCGATCCCCGGTCGGGGCAGTTTTTCAGGGTGAGGTCTTTATCGGGGTTTTTCCTCACCTGTAAGACAAATGTTACGAAAACTTTAAGGCCCCCAAAACGTCCCCGAAATCAGCATGGCCATCATCTTTTTATCCTTCACCGGTCGATGTGGAAAGCAACGGGAAGCTACCACACCTACAATTCCCTTGTAAAACTACAAGCATAGCATGGAAATGCCTTCGGGCAGAATTACTGTGGATGGATATCTTATACAATCTACTATTGAATATATAATATTCATTTTTATCGTATGAATTTTTTTCATACCAATTTTGAACATCTTGCTGCTCTCCTGAAGAGATCCATTCCCTTCGACATAAAATTTTGTTCCGTTTTTATTGCATTTCCATGCTTCAGCTCCATATGTGACTCTATTTCTCACAATTGAATTATGTATTTGTAAGTTATTTTTCCTGATTATTTGTCTGTTCCATAAGACTCCATTTAACATGCTGTTATTGCTCTATAATTTATTTATTCTGTTCTTAATGTCACTTTCTTGTATATTCTCTTTATCTACTTTTACCCCCAAATACTCAAATTCTTTACATCCTCTAATATACTCCCTCCGATTTTCTAATTGTAATAATTATAACAATATATAAATAATAATAATAATAATAAATTATAAGTAGGATTGCTGTTATAGGGAAGTTCGAATAATGTGGACCCTTCTGTTTGAGTGGACCCTGTTAATATATTTTTTAATTGGTGCTGCCCTCGAACACAAACTATTTTTATTTCTTCCCCTCATCAACTTTGATGGGTTCATGACCAGCTTCTTTTATTCTTTGCGCGAAGAAGGGTTTATTTGTGATATTTATTAAAATGACCAGTTTATCAGTTTTTCAAGCTAAGAATCAATTCTGCTATTGAATATTACAAATGTTGAAACAACTCCTAAATATATTATATTATGTAGGTGTTGTTTTAATATACTGACGGGTTTGGTTTGATAATATGTGACATGGTGGATGTATAAAATAATTAAACATAACAAAGGAATTCGGTTAATGTGGACCCTCTGAGTCCACTTTACACGAATACGTATATTTTTTCAATGAGGATGATATCTGTAGAAATCATTCACTTAATTAATTGTATTTAATATCCTTGTAATTTTACTTAAACCCAAAGATTGTCGCTTTGTGCAGTTGAATAACGTGTGAATGTTATCAACAATATTATTTTCAAAACATTAAATAAAAATCATCATCATCATCATAGTACATTCACGAATTTAGGCCATTTGTTGACCTGTTTCGGCCTCAAGAGAAACACCATCCAAAAGTCTTTTGAGTGGACGTCCTGGTCTTCTTCTTCCTGCAGGTTGATAAAATAAAAATCAACGCTTTTTAATCATGATCAGTCATAAATATTTTCAGATTAATCTGTGCCAGACTGTATACATTAATAGAATACATAAACTTAAAAATAGACTAAAAGCTAAGGTGGATTCTGGGATCCACTTTAACCGAATATGGAAGTTAAAGTGGACCTTTCTTGTAATGTAAAAAAATATATATATATATATATATATATATATATATATAATATATATATAAATTATGAACAATGTTGTTTCATAGTTATAACACTAATGATAATCATTCTTATGTCCACCGCTGTGGTCTCGGGGTAGCGTGCTGCCTTGTCACGCAGCGGGCCCGGGTTCGATCCCCGGTCGGGACAGTTTTTCTGGGTGAGGTTTTTATCGGGGGTTTTCCTCACCTATAAGACAAATGTCAGGAAAACTTTAAGGCCCAAACGGTCCCCGAAATTATATGGCCATCGCAATCATCATCATTCATATTCATCTTAGGTTAAGCTTAGGATTAGGGACTCTCCTGGCGCACCATTATCATCATCACCCATCATATCATCGGGGCAAAGTAACCCCTCCTTCCAGGCGCCCCAACCTAAGAACGTGGGTTACAAGTACGCCAAGCCAGGAGAGAAACCAGGAATGTCGAAAGACAAACCTGGGGTATTTGAAAAAAAATAATAATCATAAGTAATGCCACGAGTGATTTCCAAATTATCGAGAGAATTTGGAAATCAAGAGTGGCATTTGTTAGGACTATTTAATGAATAAAATTAAGCTGTTTACTCACAAATCATTATTTAACTATAGTTATTTTAAAATACTTATATATTTAATGTAAACGGCGATGTTTGAAAACAAATGAGAAACGATAGGTACGCTTCATCTGCTTCTTTTGTTTATCACTGCAACCAGATCATACTATTTATTGCCAAAGGAACGCAATATTGTAAGAATGCTCTCTAGTGGAGAAAAAATGAAACACATCAAACTGTATATTAATTCATTTCTGATGTCGTATGATGTAAATATGACAATTATATTTTTCTGGATTATTACCTGGGAAAAAATAAATTTAAGAAAGTGCAAACAGTGATTTTTTTTTTGTTGGTATAATCAATTGCTACAAATGTTTTTATGTTAACTCCCGCATGCGGCATGTGTTGAAATTCATGCACTATATATACAATCTGGTAGCCGTATTTCTCACGGGCTCTGTCACTGCAAAATAATGGTCAGACCTGTTCAGAATATTAAAAAGGAGGAGCTTTCTTTAATATGGTAATTATAACACTGATAAATATTTCGTGAAACACGACTCTGATTGGTTGTAAAACAGAAATCATTGAAACGTGATTGGCCTATGAGTCCCATTTGGGGCATGAGTTAAATAGTCATTGTAATTAAACAACATTTAAATTCCTTAATTAAAAGGAGAAAAACAACAAATTCAAAACAGGGGTCCAAATTACCCGAAATTCCTCTATTATAATGAGTAGTTGATTTATTGAATTATTTTAGTTCTAAGTATTCAAATAGTATTGCAGGACCAACATTGCAGATGTAGTTGATACTGAGGAACATAACAAAGAGTTCGAGTCTGTGTAGGAAGACGTTGAAGCGAGTCGCGTGGTTGGGTTGGCCATGTCCATAATCCCACACAATCTCTCAATAAAATTATCCGTTACTCCTGTGGCCAGCTTCTGCGTTTAAGGGCCTTTCGTGACCTTCACAGCTTTCACTCCAAGAGTTTCTCTCTTACTTTCTCGTAACTATTACGAAAAAAATATATTTTGATGAGTCTGTACACGTACATGACCCTCTGAAGGGCGATTGGGAAAGCGGAAATACAACTGTGGAAAACTGCTTATAAGCTCGGGGATTATGAAATATATCTTAGTATCTTTGAAACGTTTGTATCAGCCATTGTATGCACATAATGCTTGTTTATTTATTTTGAGAACACGGTATTCCAGCTAATTGTATTGGTTATAGCCTATCAATACTTGATTGGCCAGATTCCCCCAGATTTCTTCTCCTTCCTGTTCTTCCAATTCCTCTTTGTCTTTTTCCTTTTTGTATTTTCCTCTGCTTCGTTTTCCATCTTATTTTCCTGCATTCTTCTTTTTTTGTTTCTCTCCTTTCCCCTTCTCTTGTTTCTTCTTTTCCTCTTTTTTTTCTTTTCAAATTATTTATTTTCCTAATTTTCCTACTTTTTCTCTTCCTCTTTTCCCTCTTTTTTTCTCTTTTTTCTTTTCCTTTTCTATTTTCCCATTTTTTTCATTTCCTCTTCTCTTGTTTTCCTCTTTTTTCTTTCCTTCTTTCCTTTGCCTTCCCTCAACAATTCTATTCCGTTTTGTGTACAAACAAATACACAAACTTTAGTGATTGTGGCAATTCTGTATATTTGTTAACAGGAGAATGAAGGGTTTATCTGGGTAGGACTGTGTGGATATGTCATTTACTTGAATACATGCTATAAATAAATTAACAAAGAACTTCATATACCCAATACGTTGTCATACAGCGAATAGTATTTTTTTTATTTACGTTTATACATCATACCAGCGTCATGGTCTTGTAGATAGAGCTTATGTCTGCACTTCATGTGATTCCGGATTCTATAACCGCTCTCACCACAGAAATTTTCCTTAAAGAGTCGCCCGCGATCTGGAATTCGGGTTTTAAGGATTCTCCAGGTGCTTCGTTATAATTTTATCACCCATCATATGAATGGAACGTAACCCCGCCTTGCAGGTGCACCACCACAGAAGCGGGTAAAATTCCGACAAATGTAAGAGGGCATGCCAGAAATGCCGTGAGACAACCTGGTGGCATTGAAAAAAAATGCAACATTGATCGCCACCGCTTTGTTTTCACCAAGAGCTCTATGTAAATAAAGAGCAGCAACTAGATCGAAGAGTAGTTAGTTTAGAGCTACAGGAACCCATAAAAGTAAACAAAAGTGTTCCTAGTTTCTGTAGCCTATATAGTTTTAATACTTTTTTGTCGCTGTGTTTACATACTTTACAAAAACAAATTCCCAACTCATATATTTTCCTATTCTTATCCCCTATAAAAACCAAAGTTTGTGCTTTAAAGTGATTTATTGTATGTATATATATATATATATATATATATATATGATTCATTTATTTAATACGCTAATGGTTCCCGTACTCTGAGTTTAAATCCTTCGTAAAACATGCAAAGTAATTTGGCACCATTATTGTTTATACTTCTAATAAAACAATAGGGAAAAACCAAATCAATAGAAACTACTTAAATTTTTTTCAAATTACAAAATAATAATTATTATTTTTATATTTTACTTAAGTGGTTTCACAGTGCACTTCACTAGCTTTTGCAAAAAAAATTAAAATTTAACAGAGTAACAGGAATTATAAATAATATTTTCAAGCCAAACACAGTACAGCAACACACACAAACTAGAATTTATAAAACACTGGCCAGACCCATATTATGTTACGGCAGTGAGGCCTGGACAATTCGCAGTGTAGATGAACAAAGACTAACTACGGCAGAAATGAAATTTATAAGACGTACTGCAGGTTACTCAAGAACAGACCATAAAAGGAATTCTGAGATTCTCAAAAAATTACAAACAGAATCAGTCATGGAATATGTACAAAAATACAGAAACAACTGGAAATCTCACGTAAGAAGAATGAGCAGAACAAGAATACCACGTAAAATTTTAAATTACCAGCCACCAGGCAAGAGAACCTTGGGCAGACCCGTCAAACCTTGGGTTGAGACCGTAATAGAGCCCTAGTCTATCACATGGAAGGAGGAAGAAAAAGAAGAAGAATTTAGAGTAAAGAAATACTTGTATATGGATAATTATATTTTAGGCGTAGGCCTATTACGTAAACATTTACTTAAATATGTAATTAGCTTATCATAAATTAATCTAACCAGTTTGAGTGATTGGTAAAACCACAATGATCTAATCTCTGTAATTAAAAAGGTTATTATTTTTATCATTGTCATTATTAGCATTACATTTATCGTAAGTAGAGGGCGGATTTCTGCATATTTTCATGTTTTATTTCTTCAAAGATAAACATCTGCATGGAAGAGGAAAATGCGTTTCATGTCATTTGGAAACAATTGGCAAATTTTATAGTGCAAATAAATGCATATTCACGGGATTAGCGCATATTTCGTTAATATGTGCATATGGGTGCATATATTATACTTTTTTCCCTATTTAATATTAGAATATTAGTTTGTAACTCCATAAAATGACAAGATTCTGCTTAATTGTCATATTTTTGCAAATGAAGACAGCCTTGTTTTCATAGAAAGCCAGCATCCCTATTTCGCATTTTCGCAGAACAGTGACAATGTCGAGCAGGGGGTCTGCAGTTTTAAATCTCAACAGGTCAATAAAGCGATCTGGCCTAAACCATTTCCTGAAAGGAAGATTTCGGAAGAGATGAACGTTCTTGACAACAATGGACAGTTTATTACTGGCAATTTCCTTGTTTACGTTTTCAACCGGCGATATTCTTTGAAGTTTGAACAACAGATTATTGAAACTGTCGGCATACACGACAAAGACTCAAAAATCATTCCTGAAATATACTTTCATGTGTGCAAAATATACTTCATTTCACACAAAAGAAGCCTGTTGTACATTATTGACCACGTGACAAAACAAATCGGGAATCCAAGTTTAAATTCTTTTCTCTAAATACAATTTTGGGAGTGTTTTCAATGCCCAAGGAAAAATCCAGTAAAATATCTTTCCTTCATCAATGGATTGGTGGGAATCCTACTTTAACAACAAATGGAAAAATTGTCCTATGCCAAGTCTGCGACAAACATTTGAGTATTTTAAATAACTTATTATCAGTTTGTCCACCGCTGTGGTCTCGAGGTAGCGTGCTGCCTTGTCACGCAGCGGGCCCGGGTTCGATCCCCTGTCGGGGGCAGTTTTTCTGGGTGAGGTTTTTATCAGGGGGGGGGTTTTCCTCACCTGTAAGACAAATGTCAGGAAAACTTTAAGGCCCAAACAGTCCCCGAAATCATATGGCCATCATCATCATGATCATCCTTATCATTATCATCATCATCTTTCACCGGTGTGGAAAGCAACGGGAAGCTACCACACCTACACAATTCCCTAGTAAAGCTGCAAGCATAGCATGAAAATGCTATGATTGCAGTGAATGACCTGCCTTCGGGCAGAATTACTATGGATGGATTATCAGTTTATCACACTATTAAATCAACATAATTCTGCACTGAATGTCTTTTCATATACAATAAAGTAAGGTGAAATACATTTCACTAATTATTCATTTTTATGAGATTAATGAGTGACACTATAAAATACTTACTTACTCACTAGCATTATCGAACCCATAGGACATAAGCTCTCCATACATCCCTATCCTGAGCTAATCCTTTCCAATCATTACCTGTGTAATCTACTTCCCTCAAATCATAGTTAATGTTATTCTCCCACCTCATTATTGGTCTACCAACTGGGCGTTTTCCCTCTGGCTTTCCTAATGAGTCGGAATTGAGAAGTACTTCAGACGAAAAATAATTTGAAGATTACTAAGGTCTCAAGGCAACCCTTGAGGATGCCAGGCGCAGTCTCTGGCGAGACGTCGGGGAACTACAAGCCTCACGACCACGGCCTACAGCCCGAAAATCTTCATCAAGATCATCATATTTAACTTTTATATTTATTATGATATTAAAATCCTGCTTTAGGGTTTTGTGACTTTCAAAATGTGACGCGTGCTTTTAAATAAGCATAAAGATTCCGGGGAGCATTTGAAGTGACATTTGCAGTTGAATACTTTCGAGAGAAAAAAAATCGTAATACAATCACAGATGCTCTAAGGGAAAAGCAAGACTGTGTACTCTTCGATTTAATTAATGTGTTTCTTTGAATCGACAAATATTGAGACTTGTCATTAGGACTGTACATATATTTAAATATGTTATCATATCATCACTTCACCTGTTTTTTCATCCACCAGCCGTCACTGCGGGATATGCTTCGATTCAGCACAGGCTTACAGCCTAACCTTGATGTTGAAGAAGAAGATAATAATTATAAAGCAACTGAATAAATATTATTCTAAAATCTTTAGGTAAAGGCAGAACACAAAATTTTACTGAAAAAGTCCGATTTTTCGAGTTATTACAAAAATTTATAGTTGATCATTTAAAGGTAAACTAACGTGTTTCCATTTCTGTTAATGAGAACTTTAAGAGGATATATATATATATATATATATATATATATATATATATATATATATATTACCCATCCAAGTGTTTTGTGCAGTCGGAAAATATGTTAACTAACAAACTGTCTTTCTCTTTCTATTTCTTACTATGTTGCCACTTTTGTCCTTTGAATTATGTTGTTTGATTGTCAGGTAGAGAGCTGACAAATACTATGTATTTTAATGATCCGTCGTTCTGCGTGGTCAGTGGCAGAATGACTAACTTGACAACCCTGTTACTTTTGGGGTTACGCCTAGGAATGAGCTGTTCCTCCCTTGCCCTTCTCATTGCATGTTGCCACTTGTGATTTATTGTCAGGCTGGTAATGGAGAGACGACAAATACTGTGATTTTAAATGATCTGACCGCTTGAGCGTTCAGTGCTTAAATGACTAATTTGACAACCGTGTTAAGATCTTTCACACGTGTTTAGGGATTTTCCCCCCACATTTGAAGTTGGAAAATTTGAATACGTGATCGGATGTACAGTTTTCTCCTAATCCCTTCCACAGATTCAGTAGATCGGCGACACTAGCGCTAAAACTCTTCCCCTTCGCCCGTGAACAGTTAACTTGGATGTGTAATATATATATATATATATATATATCCCTCTCCACCTCTCCTCTCTCTCTCCCCCTCTCCCCTCTATTTCTATCTCTCTCGCGCTCTGTTGCGCTCTCGCTCTCTTTTTCGGCTGCAACAGGCCTAGAAGGCTACCAGCAACCTGCTTACCTTGCTTCCACATGTGTTACTCACCCGTGGTAGAAATTCATCCAGCTAGTGTAAGGGTGACATATAATCAGCATATTGGGTCCCTTAGCCCTTATAGCTGGTTATAGTTCGACCAACGGATCTGTGCCCCCGTAAGAAATGCGAACTAAACACTAATTCCGTTTCTCCCTCGGTAAATCATTTCCCTCCCTGCATTCTTGCCTCTATTTTCTATCTCTCTCCTTCTCCCCTCCCATTACTCACAGTTTTGAGCTTTCTTGCGGGATGTTATTTGCAACCCACAGTCCAGCGTTGTCAACTCAGTATCGGATGTGATGTTTTATATAGTATGTAAATTGTAAATTATTATCATTAGCTTAATTCATAAGCATAAATTAGAATTCCTGTATAGTATCAGGATGTTATATAATAAGTAAATAAAATCGTAGCATGTAATAACTTCGCCATAGCCGGTCCCTAGCCCGGATGAGAAATAAGGAGGGCACATGATTGTGTATTCATACCTAAAATTTTATAATTTTGTTAGGACTTCAAGATTACGTTCCAAATCTAACCAATTAAGACAATAAGGTGAAGGAGAAATATTTATGACGAAACATTTATCTTTAAAAACAACATACGTAAATTTCCTTCACGTAATTTCCATTTAACCAACAAATATCCACTATTATAATTATATCCATTAATCGTAGAAATCAATCAGTGTCATTAGACCTACTTAAATTAAATAAGAAGACGTAATAATTAACCTTACATTATAGCCTGACGCCGGGGGAAGTTTGGCAACTTCCCTACTCGGTCACTTACAGTGGCTTCTATTTGACGTAGTGGGAGGGGAGCGCAGTGGAATGGTGTGAGAACCGTGAGAACTGACGTGTAATTTTCGAAGAACGATGCCAGCGCTACAGTGGCGCAGATCCGTTGGTCCGACTATATCTCAACCTATAGCCGCTACTCATTGTAGTTACCAAAATTCCTCACGATGCTAGGTAGGCACCGGTCTCATACTGACCGAAATTCCATGAGAAAATATCTTCCCGCATGGAGAACCGAACCAGCGCAAAGTCCCGTAGCTCTACAATAAGCATCTAACTTTAGCCACTCGGTTACGGCGCGGGACTTTTTAAAAGGATCTAATGCTTGTAAAACATATAGTTAAAAGTATTGTACCAACATTAAAGTTGAAAAAAAATATCCCAGCAGTATGTCGTAAAACGACATTAAATTATGAGGCAACAACACATATGAAAACTATTTCTAAAGGAGAGAGATAGATTAAATACGAGGTACGGTACTTAACAAAACTAAGTTCACATCAGTTATTTTAATAAGTTGAACAATGCCGAATATTGTAACGTACAATTTATATCTTAATGTGTAATTATTTATATTAAGTTTTCTGTAGGGTTAATAAAAGCAAAAGATATACGGTCTTACTAATAAAAATCTCTAATACAGGCTTTCATCAGTTGTTTAGTTATACAATATATAAGCCTTATGTAGATCACGTATAATTTCCTTACTAATAAACGTTGTGCCGGAGCTATATAACAAAACAGCAGTTATACACAATACGTCACATATTCGTCATCATAATGACGTCAGAACAATATTACTCGCAGTTTGTAACAGAAATAAAACAACATCAACTAGTGATTATTGTGTAAGAAATGAATATGGATAAGAATTAATAGAGATTCCCTAATTGAGGAGGTACGAAAAAAATAAGTCTGTTTTAATTTATATATATTTCACTTCACGCTTTGTCAAATAAAACGTAGAATTGGTTTCACAGATTATGTGCTGCCATCTAACGTCAAGAATTTCGACCAATTCTTGGAAACTAATAAAAGCTTTGCCCATTACTTATGAATTATATGCAGTATTTTAAGATGCGTTAGAAAACGTTCAAAATAGTAGGAAATGTTACCGACAACAAAATACCATTTCAAGCGAAAAAAAAATCACTATAGTTCGACCGGGAATCGAACCTACGACCTCAAGCATGGCAGTCAGAAACTCTAACCACAGGACTACTAAGTTAACATACAACATGATGCAATAATAGTACCTCTATACTTAAATACATTTTTATATCGGTGTGTGTGTTATGTATTATAGATGCAAGAAAGTTTTCTTAAAATAATATTATGAAGCATTTAAAACTACATTCAGGTTAAATCTTGTCTGCAGCAATTATTGTAGAACATATCCTTTTGTGATTCAATGTTCAATTTTAAAATATTTTTAGGCCTAATCGAGAATGAGTGTAACGAAAGGCATTTTATGATGCCTTTATTTTCCTACCCAGAGCTTTATTAATATTATTTATGCCCTGTGCATCCATCAAACAGTCATTAAAGTGTTGCATTTTGGGTTAAATTTAAGGAAACTTTCATCAAAATCATAAGAAAACAGTCAGTTGATCTTGATGTCGGACATTTTGTCTAGTTATAGAATCCTTAAACAAGGGTGGAGGCATGTATAACGATCCCCATGTAAAGTTGTACACCTCTTCTACACTGAACAGCTAATACAGTGTTTATTAGTAAGAATTTTCAACTGAGATGTGTATAAACCTTGTATAAAAGTTATATATGGATTATTAGTAAGAGGGATAAATTACACAAGTTAAACAGCAGTCTAGAAATAGTTTTAATTTTTCACAGTAGATGGCATGCTATTAGAAATCTTCCTCATACATAGAGTAATGCTATGGTTTATCTACGACGCAAAGCGCCAGCTCATAAATTGCCCCCCATGTATTTAAATGGATGTGGTTTATCTACAACGCAATTTGCTGGCACGAAAAATTTTGCACTGACATGTCACATCGTGTATTTGAATCTCTTGAACCCAGGACGCAATTTGCCAGCGCAAACAAAGAATATAGAAGATATTACCCGTACTCATTGGTGTAGTTGCTAAAAACAAACAAAGATTTTATGCAAAATGTCGGAAATACAGTACTTGTTTTATAAATTTCCAATTTTAACGACGAAAGTTAGATAGTTTTGTTGCTAATCATCGAGTTCTGTATATGTTCTATACAATATGAGCATGAAGGAGTACAGACGTGTACAGAAAAAAGAGTTATTGTGGCTTCAACTTAGTCAAGCGATAAATAAAAGCTGTAGGCCTAAATACTGTATTGTATCTTAGGGATATTATGGTTGTACGTAAATTTCGTCTTCTGTTAAATTCAAAACCTGATAAAACTGCTCAGGCGAAAATGTGAAGTATTCTAAAATTTGGTATTTTCATCAACCATATGTTTATTTAGGAACTAAAGAACAATTTATTCTATAATTTTCCATACAACATTCATATGATGCTGTTGCTCTAGGTACTTTTTCTGTCTTTACTAATATTTCGTACTATTTTAAACGTTTTGCAACGATACTTAAAACTTTTTCATAAAGAATTTTAATATGCTTATCTATGTACACAAATTATGACTTTTCCTCTCAATTTATTTTCAAAGTTCTTTATTAGAATTGAAGTTGGCATACGTGAACGCTTATAAAATTAAATCTACCAGATGGCAGGACATATGTATGAATGATGAACATTTGCATTTAATTCCAAACCATATTTTAAGAAATAAATGTTCAATCACTTCATTTTGTTACGTTCCGATGGGTCAATTTAGTGTACATCAGATTAGTTTATAGTTTACTAAATAGTATGTATGTAATTTATTTCATTAGGTTATGCAGGGACAGGTTTGTATACATTAATTTTTGTAAACACATTTGGAAATGTATTATGAACATTAGTCATTTTGATTTCCCATGTATGTAGTGCCATCTGGCGACAATTCCATAAACATAAGCGCTGTACCGTATGCGCTCCATGCTAAACCAGTATCACGCCGAGCGTAACGCGAGATTGCGTCACGTCGGGCGCGACACGCTGTATCCACCAGATGGCAGGATATATGTGTGAATGGCCAACATTTGCATTTAATTCCAAACCATGTTTTAGGAATAAGAATATCAGAAAATAGAAAGTTAAACACCATACTGTTTGCAGATGACCAAATAATAATAGCAAATTCCGAAGATAATCTACAGAAAGGTTTGTATGAACTTAACAAAATTACAGAAGAATATGGTTTGAAGATATCTACAGAAAAAACAAAAATTATGGCATTTCAAGGTGTAGATCCTGTCAGAAGTAAAGTTGTACTGGACAATAAAATTTTGGAGCAGGTGAATAATATTACATATCTAGGATGCAATATCTCATATGAAGAAGAAAAGGATGTAAATGCAAAAATATCTAAATTTTTAAGAATTTTAGGGTTAATAAATTCTATCTTCAAGCCACAGTTAGTCCAAAAGCATTCAAGATTAAAAGTGTATAAAACACTGGCTCTTCCAACTGTTTTGTATGGTAGCGAAGTATGGACGTTAAAACAGAAAGATATACAGAGACTTAGATCTGCTGAAATGAGATATCTTCGGAGGACTGCAGGATACACACTACTAGATCACAAAAAAAATTGACATCATAGAAGAATCACACATGGAATCTTTAGAACAAAATTTCTGATTATAAGTCAAGATGGAAGTAACATGTTCATCGAATGGAAGATCACAGAATACGCAAACAAATGTTAAGATGTCAACCTGCAGGAAGAAGAAGACCAGGACGTCCACTCAAAAGACTTTAAATGGTGTTTCTCTTGAGGCCGAAACAGGTCAACAAATGGCCTAAATTCGTAAATGTACTATGATGATGATGATGATATTTTAGGAAATGAATGTTCAATCACTTCATTTTGTTAGGTTCCGATGGGTCAATTTAGTGTACATCAGATTAGTTTATAGTTTACTACATAGTATGTATAACTTACAATTTATTTCATTGGGTTATGCAGAGACAGGTTTGTATACATTAATTTTTGTAAACAAATTTGGAAATGTATTATGAACGTTGGTCATTTTGATTTCCTATGTATGTAGAGCCATCTGGCGAGAATTCCATAAACATAAGCGCTGTACCGTATGCGCTCCATGCGAAACCAGTATCACACCGAGCGTAACGCGAGATTGCGTCACGTCGGGCGCGACACGCTGTATAATAAACCATAAGCACATCGATAACGAGTAAGCACTTCACTCGACCTAGCGCTGCTAGACCAGTGAAAATAGAACTAGCATTAGCACTTCCGTGCGTTATCACAACATTTGCATGAGTTCGCTCTTTTAGATGCAGAGTTCATATAATTTTTATCGTTGCATTCAAGCCTTTAAATTGTCATAAAATTAAGGAATGAGGTGGCATAGGAAAATGAATTAAAAATTAAACTCTCATCATAATATATTTATATTGGATACATTTTGGGATGAAATGGCATTGGAAAATGGATTCAACACGTTAGTATAAAATGTTTATTATATAATTTATATATTTTTTATTGTTTGAAAATATGAAAATTTCAGTTTATTTAACATTTAATTATGAAATGATTAAGGGATATAAATAGTCATTTACGTATCAATATAACATGGAAAAAAGCTTGTGATTCTGAAATAAAATAAATAAGAATACAAATAAATAATAAGAACAGTTAAGTCTCGTAGACTGCGATGGGCAGGACATGTGGCACGAATGGGAAATGAAAGACGTGCATGGAAGCTTCTTGTAGGAAAGCAGAGGGAAAACGCCCAGTTCGTAGACCAAGAATGAGGTGGGAGAATAATGTTACCTTTGCGGGCGAAAATACATATATGGGCAGCCTGTCCATTCCCTCGCGGGCGGAAACCCATATATGGGTAGGAAAAATACATCCTACTTTGCCGGCAGTTCTGGTCCGCGCAGTTCCATATAGTTTTTAAGAGATGACAGGAGAATGTTCTTTCTACTATCCTGAGTGAGGAATTCCCTATCTAATTCAGTTAGGAATATTTTATTGTGACATAATCAGTGAAGTTCTTGTGTTGTGCGTCATTACATATCACGTTTATTGTGACATAATCAGTGAAGTTCTTGTGTTGTGCGTCATAACATATCACGGTCGTTCATTCGTAACATATTTATCCTGTTTTTTCGGAAAATGGCAAAAATAAAGCAGAATTCATGTGCGGAAATAGAACAAGTAGTGAATGAAAGAGGTAAGTTCTAGAATTCTCATTTAGTGATAGTGAAGAGGATTCTTATGAAATATCGTCAAGTAGTGAAAGTGAATGCGAGAGTGACATAAGTGACACGACTGACACTAGTGCATCTAGCTAGGTAGAGGTGAGTAATTTAGATCCCGGTCCAACTTCTAATATACCAATATATAAAATTTCAGCAGGGGCCGGTATTACCATCTCATTTTGATCAGGATACCGATCCAGTTGAATATTTTCACTTTCTTTTTTTTTACAATGAAATTTTTAAAAGTAATAATGAAGGAGACCTGCATTCAAGGGGAAACTAACAAACAAAATCAACGTCCTTGACTAAAAGAGCTAGAATTGCATCTTGGTCTCCCTCGAAAGTTTCCGATATAAAAGCGTTTTTCAGGATAGTGATAAACATGAGGCTTCACCCCACCCCTGATATCAAGGACTACTTTTCCAGAAATTTTACTTTTTGCTAATGTTTTTCCAAGAGACGAATTTCTCCTCTTGTTTTGGAATCTACATTTTGCCCATGCTGAAGGTAACAAAAAGTTAGCTACAGAGCATTTGATACTGAGTGTGATGGTAAATAAGGCACAAGTGTTTTCTCTTCTACTTACCAGGACTTCCCATATCAGCTTCAAGGTGGAGTGAAATTAAAATTCTACAACCCAAATAAACCAGCAAAATTTGGAATGAAAGTGTTTTCCCTCTGTCAGTTCTAATGGGGTACCTGTATAATTTCCAGCCCTATATGGAATAAACTCAATCAGATTCTGATCTCAAGTTGTCAAGGACTTGACCTCATCCCTCCTAACAGATCCTACAGATCCACCTCATAATTCATATATTTATATTGACAGGTACTATACTTCACCTGAATTAGCATATGGATTATGGAAGATGAATATGATCACAACAGGTGCAGTGCTGAGCAATAGAAAAAATATTTCAGATTCCCTAAAGCCAAATAAAATAAGAAATATGAAAAAGTGGATGTAATTAGTTTTAGAAAAGAAGAAAAACTGGCTCTCGCATTGAGAGATAAAAGAACCGTATCTATTCTGAGTACTTATCATAAATGGGCCAAAATTAAATGACGGCAGTACCTTCAAAGATATACTTACTCACTGGCACTATCGAAACCGTAGGTTCATGGCCGCCCGGAAATAAGATCTCCATACATCCCTATTCTGAGCTAATGCTTTCCAATCATTCCCAGTATAATCTACTTCCTTCAAATCATAGTTAATGTTATTCTCCCACTTCAATCTTGGTCTACCAACTGGGCGTTTTCCCTCTGGCTTTCCTACAAGAATCTTCCATGCAAGTATTTCATTCCCCATACGTGCAACATGTCCTGCCCATCGCAGTCTACGAGACTTAACTGTTCTTATTATATCTGGCTTCCTATAAAGACCATGTAGTTCATTGTTATGTAGTCTTCCCCATTCACCTGTCTGTTCATCTCTCTTTGGTCCAAAAAATTTCCTAAGTACTTTATTCTCAAATACTCGTAATCTCCTTTCCTCCCTTAAAGTAAGAGTCCATGTTTCGCACCCATATAATATAACTGGTAGAATAACAGTTTTATATATTTTCAGATTAGCGTTTTTTGAAAGGAGTTGGGACGTCAAGAGTCTCTGTAATGCATAATAGTACGCATTTCCAGAATTGAGCCTATGTTTAATTTCTTTATGCATCTCATTCCTGTTTGTGATTATTGTTCCTAGGTATTTGAATTCAGCCACTTCCTAAAAATTTCCCTCATTTGTCATTAGCTGTCCATTTCCATAATAATAATAATATTACTTTATTTATTCTGGCAGAGTTAAGGCCATAAGGCCCTCTCTTCCACTCAACCAGCACAAATACAAATAAATATTTGACAAATATAGATATACACTATACTAATTATAAACAGTTAAAGATACAATAATGTAGCAATGTAAATGTCATGTACAAACAACATTTTATAGGGTAATAACAATAATGATACGATAAAAATAATAATGTATTTCTATGTGAGGCCATATATTTAGTTTTATTGATATTTACTTCCAGTCCCAACAATTTCTTAGTGTTACTCAGTAGTGAATAGAAAGTTAATTTTTAACACAGATTTTACATATATATATATATATATATATGTGTGCAGAATAATGTTAAAAAGCGTTCTAGTACAATATTAATTGAATGTAGTTGTAAGGACAGCAATTTGTCCCTCGAACTTCACTGTTAGTCGTAAGAGGTCGGTTTTCCGTTAAATGTACTAACAAAGAAAACAGGAACTTGGGATTGTCACAAAAGACGTCTTTCTTATGTAAGGGTGGTTTATTCATAAAATAATGTTTTCCGGTTGGAGCGGGCCGGGACGTCTAGACACTCGTGTGAGCGCGCATCTCTTTCTGTACAGTTTTCGATCCCTTTGTTGCATACATAAACTTCCCGAAGTTTGATCTATGGGGTACAATGCAATTTACGTCTATCCATTCCCCACACAAGTAATTAATTTTAGAGTTAACTAACTCACTCATTGGCACTATTGAACACGGAGGTTCATAGCCGCGCGTACATAAGCTCTCCATACTTCCATATCCTGCGCTAATGTTTTCCAGTCATTCCCTGTATAATCTACTTCCCTCAAATCATAGTTGATTTTATTCCCCCCCTCATTCTTGGTCTACCAACTGGGCGTTTTCCCTCTAGCTTTCCTACAAAAGCTACCATGCATGCCTTTCATTCCCCATTCGTGCCACATGTCCTGCCCATCGCAGTCTACGATACTTAACTGTTCTTATTATACCTAGCTTCCTATAAAGACCATGTAATTCACTGTTATGCAGTCTTCTCCATTCACCTGTTTGTTCATCTCTCTTTGGTCCAAAATTGTTCCTAAGAACTTTATTCTCAAATACTCGTAATCACCTTTCCTCCCTTAAAGTAAGAGTCCATGTTTCGCATCCATATAATGTAACTGGTAGACTAGATTTGATATATTTATATTGAAATTTATATAGAAGCGATTACATCATACACTTGCACAGGCTCGGCCGCCAGCTGTAGATATACTGGCGCTGTCGTTGATCCGCTCGGACGCCTTCATTCTTTTACGTTCCCGGCACCGCTCCACTCTGTCATATGGTGTTTTTTTGGTAACACTGGAATACACTTGAGAAGCCCTTTCAACTATATACGATCTCAATATTTTGATTTGGCTTTTTGACTAGTATAGGCTGACATTGCATTATTTATTTTAATTTTTTACTTTAACACCATATATATATATATATATATATATATATATATATATATATATATACACATCTGAGAAGAATGGCAAGAAATAGACTTCCAAAATTGGCATTCCAATATACCCCAACTGGACATAGGGACCAAGGAAGACCAAAACATCGGTGGAAAGATCAAGACCATCTTCGCTAGGTTTACCGTACAGGCCACATGGCCTAAAACGAATTTGTTCATGATGATGATGATGATGATGATGATATATACACACACTATAACTATTTCACACTAATATTTTATATACGCAATCGATAGATCTTGACGAGAGCTGATGATTGAAACTCAAACGAACGTCGTAAATTCTCCGATTCAAAATTTATACTAAACGAAAATTATATGACACAACGAAACGACCTCAAAATTGCGGAGCTTCCCCCTCCGCCGTGCGCTAGCTGAAATTTCTGTGCAGTCAATACAATTTTATATATCAAGGGTTTCCTAGATGTCAGTATGAGGCGGAATGCTGACCACGAACCACTCAAATGGCATGTATAGGAAAACAAGTGTAACAAAATTAGTATGGTTCAAATTCTTCCCTGTAGAGGGAGAGCGCCTAAATGTCTGTTAAGGGAAACATGGACTTACAAGAACATATTTCTTTACCAAGTAAACTATTTATTAAAATAAATTATTATAATTGTTGTTATTATTATTATTATTATTATAATTGTTGTTATTATTATTATTATTATTATTATTATTATTATTATTGTCCTGCGCCGTAATGCCTTGCGCAGAGCTACGGGACTTGCGCTGGTTCGAGTCCCCATGGGGGAAGGAATTTTCTCATGGAATTTCGGTCAGTATGGGACCGGCGCCCACCCAGCATCTTGGGGCATTTGGGTAGCTACAATAAGTAGCTACTCCAGGTTGAGAAGACCAGCTATAACGGTTGGGGGACCCGACATGCTGAGCACATGTCACCCCCTACGCTAGCTTATGATGGTCTACCTCTGTGATTAACACAAGTGGACGTGAGGCCAGCAGCCGGCTGGTAGGCCAAGTGCTTTTGTAGGTCAAGGGCCTTGTAGGCCTGTCGCGCTTGGAGTAAAAAATATAATTTTTATATTATTATTATTATTAATATTTATGTTCTATTACTTTTGTTCTTTCCTTGTTAACGGTACATTGTGTAGATCTGCCTATTGTCTTTATTTTTCAAGTTGTAGATAATTCATAGTAGTTATTAGGCCTACATGTATAATTTAATCCTGGTGAAGTGGAAGAGAGGACCTTACGGCCTTTAACTCCATCAAGTAAAATAAATAAACCATTAAAATTATATTTTTTTGAGGTCGATAAAATATATATGTTAAATTGTAGATTTTCGCGCATATAAGTATGATAAAGAAACGTTTCTTGGGTTTTCCGCGTCATGGATTCAAGGTTGGCCTTTGGCCATTAATTCCGACGTTTCGACATGATCTCATATGTCATTTAATTCGTTTAAAATTCATATTAAAGAACCGTTGTGGTTATGTAATAAGTTATCATCATCATCAACAACAAGGATAAGCCCAATGGACTGTTCCGATCTCATTATAGGTCGAATTGGCCCTTCCATCTCTTCAATGGTATTCCCAACATTCTTCTTCCTTTTGGTTTATAATTATACGTTCTTCTTGGTATGCGCTGTTCATTCATTCGTAATACGTGCTGAAGATAAGCATTTTGATAATATTTTATTCTTTCACAGAGATTAAATCTACATCAGTTAGGAAAACCGGGTAAGTCAACTTTTGGTCGAAAATGAGTTATTAACATCTCCCGATAGCTTTTGGTCCGATGCACGTTCGGTAAAAACGGGTAAGTCGTCAAGCGAATAGTGACGGTGTTATTAAGCATTGAATTTTCGATTTATGCACTCTTTGATGTAAATCATTGAACTAGTTTTTGCTCTCCTGTAAAAAATCACTTTGAAGACTTACCTGGTTTTACCTAATTGATGTAGAAATATATTACATTCTGTTCTTATATCTTCGTTTTTCTTTTTATCGGTCCTTTGGTATCCTGCTATTGCTCTCAACATCTTCATTTCAGCAGCCTCTATTTGTTTACTATCTGCCTTTGTTAATGTCCAGGTTTCACATCCATAGATAAGAGATGGAACTGCCAATACTTAGTAAAACTTCAAAATAGTATATTTTCTAGTCTTATTCAATAAAGTGCGTTTAATTGTGCCACATAGATAATTGATTATAAGATATTAAATATAAAATTAGTACCTGATGAGTCAGTCGTCCTCAACTAAATTATAAAACTTCGTCAAGTAATTCCAATTCGGAGGCCTTTCAAAAACAATATTTCATCTTCTACATTTTAACTGGTACTAAAATATCTTATGTCATTATCGAGAAATGATTATCAAGGCATAATGGCATGTGGGATCATGTCGAAACATCGGAATCAATGGCCAGAGACAACCTTGATTCCATGACGCGGAAAACCCAAGAAACCTTTCTTAATCATGTATATATGTCTATATATATATATATATATATATATATATATATATATATATTTGCATTTATATTTTTAATTAAAGGACTAAAGTGAGCTCTGTTTACAGTACTACAATATTAGAGTTTTCGCCATTATTGAAGAAATTCAACTTGGAAAATGGAGCCAATTTCTTCTGCCCGTCAGTGTAGTAAGAGCTTGGGCAGTATAATATCCCGTAAGTAGGTATTATATTTATCTATATTTAACGACGCTCTTGAACATTTAAAGCCATTAAATTAAAACTGCTCAGTATTTAATTGTTTAGCTGTATTAATAGCAAACACTAAAAATGTAATAAAAGAAGTAATGAAACAAGCTGATAAGGCAGCACAAATATCAGGGTATATGAAAGATTTAATTTGGCGCAACAAACATAATTATGTCAATAGAAAGCAAAACCCGCATATACAAAACGATAGTTCGACTAGTTATCGTATATGGAGCAGAAACTAGGGCTGATGCAACAAAAACTAAAATAATAAGCACATGCGAAATGAAAATCTTAAAAACTATTCAGGGGAAAACATTATTTGATAAAATACACAACAAAATAGGGACAAATGCCATATTCAAGACAGCCAAATTTGTTATAGGTAGACGAAAATATTGGTCCCGCGCCGTAGCCGAGTGGTTAAGGCAGGAAGCCTTGGCGCAGAGCTACGGGACTTGCGCTGGTTCGAGTCTCCATGGGAGAAGAAATTTTCTCATGGTATTTCGGCCAGTATGGGACCGGTGCCCATCCAGCATCGTGAGGCATTTGGGTAGCTACAGTAAATAGCGGCTCCAGTTTGAGAAAACCAGCTATAACGGCTGGAGGACTCGACATGCTGACCACATGTCACCCTACACTGGCTGATGATCATCTACCTCTGTGATTGACACATGTGGATGTGAGACCAGCAGCCGGCTGGTAGGCTAAGGGCCGTCTAGGCCTGTCGCGCCAGGAAAAAAAAGACGAAAATATTGGAAGGGTAATATAGAAAGAATGGAAGAAAACCGGCTTGCAAAAAGAGCTAAAGAAGATAGACTAATGGACGGGAGAAGAACAAGAGGAAGACCAGCCAAGAGATGGGTAGACAGTGAATACACATCCAATACATCTTCCTCCGAGGAGTGATTTTGGAAATAAACAGGATGAAAATCCTACAAATTAAGTATAAGAAGAAGAAGAAACTAAAACTTCGACTAAAAATATCTACAAATTTTGTTGAGAGCCTTTTATTTCTTGAGATTCTTTTACATGCCGTGAATCTAATATATGGGATAAACGATTTTACTTACCTTCTGAAGTACAGCTCGAGACGAAGCTCTGTGTGTTTGCGGGGAGAAGTGCGGGGTGTGGGAGGAGGTACACTTCTATGCTTCTCATATACCAACAGCTGAGTCAGCAAATTCCTTTCAGACACACGGAGCTGGGTCCCGAGCAGTAAGTCACACACAGGACGTTTACGTCTGAAAAAAATGCATGGTCCACACTTTAGTCTTGGTGCAGAACTACGGGACATGGCCCGGTTCGTCTCCCCACTCACTCACTCACTGGCACTATCGAACCCGTAGGTTAATGGCCGCGCGGACATAAGCTCTCCATACATCCCTATCCTGAGCTAATGCTTTCCAATCATTCCGTGTATAATCTACTTCCCTCAAATCATAGTTAATGTTGTTCTCCCTACTCATTCTTGGTCTACCAACTGGGTGGTTTCCCTCTGGCTTTCCTACAAGAAGCTTCCATGCACTATAACGGGCAGCATCCTCCTCCTGACTAAAAAACCCGTTCCAAATCCAGGTCTTTCTGCACCTCCGTAGTATAATGCAAAGCTTCCTGATTCCTGATTAGCTTCTCCTGGCCATCTAACTTCCTGTAAAGCGACTATATCCAAGGGCGATTTATCTAATTCCCGTGTTAATATCTCTAGTGCCCCGCTATTGTATAAAGTCTTAACAATCCATGTTCCTAGGAATATGTGCCTGTGTTTGAGTCTTTGGCATGGGTTCCCTGAAGAAGTCCCCGCCTAGAGAACCGAATGGGGGACTATTTGACCTCCGGAAAATTTTACCCCAGTTGAACCCATGTCCGCATTTCTTGACGGTTGTATTTTTACGGTGAAAGATCGTCACTCTTTCGACCAAGGCACTTTTTTCGTCTGGTTTATCACTAGAGATCGGATGTTAGGAAAAATGCCTACAGTTATTTATTATAGATATTGTAAAACTGACTTAATATAAGTTCATATCGACAACCCTAGAGTTGTTTTCCATGAAGTTAATTTTGCCTATAAATGCCTATTTCAACTTACAATACCAATAAATGCCTATTTGCCATTTTTTCTCGAAATTAACTTAGTATTTCAATGAAATTGATTGAAATGGACAAACGTCATGACACATATCATTGCATAGAAACCTTTAATTGACTGGAAATATTATTTTTGATGTTGATAACACTGAATTCCGTCTGTAGTCCTTGTTCACAGACAGGTAATTCAAAGACAGTGTTGTGCGACCAGCTTTAGAATAGTTGTTTCACGATGCCTAAAGAACGGACAAGAGTAAATCAGTAAAAGACAAACTGACCAATTTCATGAAAGAATTTGGTGCGGAAATATTCTCAAATGACACTGTTTTGCAAAGTATGCAAAATTTCAGTGAATTGCGCGAAGAAGTGCCATGTTTCGCAGCACGTACACACTGCAAAACATAAGTATGCTCTTTGTAAAAAGGCAAAACAAGTTCCAAAATCATCTTTGATATGCTCTTGATAGCATATGTTTATAATCTTTACGTAAGGCTGTAAAATTTTATGTTGTAATACATTTTTTGTAAGAACCTATTTTGATTTTTTAGTGCATATATTAATGATTTTTAGTGCCGTTTTGCCTGCCTATTTTGAACTTTTTAAGTGCCTGATATCCGGACTCTACTTATCACCTTCGACCAGTCCGACATGGGTAACCCTATCGGCAGCAATGCTACTGTCGGCATAGCTCTCGGGATCATTTAAGCACGCAAGCCACTCCACCACGACAAGGTAAAGATTCCATGGATCGGGGTTCGTCTCCCGATGAGGAAGAAATTCTCGTGGCCAGTATGGGACCGGTGCCCACCTACTATCGTGAGGATTTTGGATAGCTGCAATAAATAGCATCGACCGTGGTGAGCTAGTGGTTACGTTCCTTGTCTCTAGTTCCGAGGGACGTAGGTTCAAGCCCGGCAAGGGTCGATGGATTTTTGGGATGGAAAAATACAGGGGTCAATCCTCCGGGAGGGACTGTAAGCCGAGGGTCCCTAGTCTGAATATTTTCAGGGCCGTTAAAGAACCGCAAGCCTGAATAAAAAGGCCTCTGTGCAAGATTTAACCACCAAGTAATACCTTACTTGCCTATTAGATGTCTCATTGAGGCGATGTGCTAACGACGTCACTCTTTGACATCTATAGGTTATATATATATATATATATATATATATATATATATATATGGGGCACGCCGTAGCGTAGTGGTTAAGGCACTACACTTCAAAGCGGAAGGTCGAGGATTCGAGTCCCGGTTGGGTCAGAATTTTTAAACTGGCAGCACTATGACCCTGGGGTCGACTCAACCTCCAACTGAAATGAGTACCAGAAGCTTGTTCTGGGGGTAGAGACGGCCGTCATGCAGGGCTGACATCAAGTGCCGAATATCTAAAAAAAAAAGTGGGAGCATACTATCCCAAGGGCCTCCTGAGGCCTGTAGTGTGATCACTTTACTTTATATATATATATATATATATATATCCATAGTAATTCTGCCCGAAGGCAGGTCTTTCACTGCAATCATAGCATTTTTATGCTATGCTTTGCAGCTTTACTAGGGAATTATGGGCGCCTCATTGCAATAGGTGCCTAACCCACAATTAAAAAAAAATGTTTTTTCCCTGTAACTGCACTAGAAATAATCATCTCTGTCAGAGCCACATCTGCCTATAACATTTTTGTGTGCATTTTAACTCATCCATAGGCCTGATATATGCAGTTGTAGCTCTGACAGAGGTGATTATTTCTACTGCAATTACAGAGAAAAGCATTTTTTTTAAATTGTGGGTTAGGCACCTATGTCACTGAGGCATTCATATATCAGAATTAATGTTTGATTAAATTAGCTTGGTTAAGAAACTGCCGCTGGGGAGCAGCCATTTTCCAACGTGGAACGGATGGGGTATAGTCAGTCAGACAATAAATAGGGGCTCCAGGTTGAGAGAAGTTACAAACGGCTGGAGAATCGACATGCTTATCACATGGCATCTGCTAGATGATCATCCATATGTTATTAACCCATTCGACTCGAAAGACGAGGTAGACTCGCCGTCAGTTAAATGACCTTCAACACAAAAGACGAGGTACACTCGCTTAACTCTGCTATTATATGTTTCGAAATATTTTGTACATCCCTTGGCAGGGTAATGTTTTGTTAACATTTATGGATAGTAGAGGAATGTGTTTTTTCCTTCACCCATACTGTAATCTCAAGTACCGTTATCTTTTGCTTGTTTTGAATGTCTGAAAATGGATAATATAATTTACGGTAATTTAAATCTGGTTTCTGGGAAAATGCATTGAGCATTTAAACCTGAAGCGAATGGGTTAACACATGTGGATGTGAGGCCAGCAGTTGGATGATAGGCCAAGGGCCTTCTAGTCCTCAATACCTTTAAAAGTCACTACAAAACACCGTTGAGGTCACTAAGAAAATGTTAAAAACATAAAATTTGGTACCTGAGGTCATCTCTGTTGTTCTCAACCTTATAAAGTTGAAAATATCAACAAGGCCTTTCGGAACATAGGTTTCATCTTCTGCTTTTTTTAATGGTACTAACTATTGTTTGTTTGGGGAACACGCCGCAGCGTAGATGGTTAAGGCAATACGCTACAAACCGGATGATAGAGGGTACGAGTCCCGGTGGGGTCAGAATTACCAAACTTTCTGGTGGCATCATGGCTATGGGGTCGACTCAATCTCTAACGGAAATGAGTGCCAGACGCTTGTTTCGGGGATTAAAGGTAGCCGTCACACAGGGCTGACAACCCAGCTGACATCAAGTTGTCGATTGTCTAGAAAAAATGGGAGCCTTAACCTCTAACTACCCCAAGGGTCTTCTACGGTCTGTAGTGGGATCACTTTACCACACTTTTTACTGTTGTTTGTTAAACTTTTATAAAGTTGTTGACATTAGAAAGACTGCGGAGTCATTTTGATCCATGTATGAAGTTCATCAACCTTTACCCCCCGTACGTACGATTGAACTGGCTTGTAATTTTATTACTCTTTATTATTTGATGTAAATTAACTTCCTATGAAATTCAGAGGCTGCAATTGCAGTATGAACGGAGATATTCCATATAGGGATCACAATGATCCCTCAGTCTTTATAAATAGGACGTGAACACCAGTCCTAGTGTTAAATAACAACTTGAAAATCAATGTCATCCAAGAAATCGGTATGTTAAAAGAAGCCAAGTACACACACTTACTTAAAGAGAACACACCCACTGACCTGAACCCTATTTACAAAATTCTAACAAAGAATAGTACCAATATACAAGCAAAAGATGGACCATATGTTCCGAAAGGCCGTCTTGATTTTACAACATTATACGGTAATTGTCCACCGCTGTGGTCTCGAGGTAGCGTACTGTCTTGTCACGCAGCGGGCCCGGGTTCGATCCCCGGTCGGGGCAGTTTTTCTGGGTGAGGTTTTTATCGGGGTTTTTCTTCACTTGTAAGACAAATGTCAGGAAAACTATAAGACCCAAACGGTCCCCGAAATCATATGGCCGCCATCATCATCCTTCACCGGTGTGGAAAGCAACGGGAAGCTACCACAGCTACAATTCCCTAGTAAAACTGCAAGCATAGCATGAAAATGCTATGATTGCAGTGAAGGACCTGCCTTCGGGCAGAATTACTATGGATGGATGGATACAGTAAGTCTCGAAGTAGCGTGCTGCCTTGTCACGCAGCGGACTCCGGTTCAATTCCCGGTCGGGACAGGCTCCTGGTTGAGATTTTTTTTTGAGTTTTTTCTCGCCTGTAAGACAAATGTCAGGAAGCTTAGGGCCCAACGGACCCCGAAAACCATCCGGCCATCATCATCATCGTCGTCATCATTCTTCACCTGTGTGGAAAGCAACGGGAAGCTACCACACCTATAATTCCCTAGTAAAGTGGCAAAGCTTAGCATGGAAATGCTATGATTGCGGTGAAAGACCTGCCCTCGCGGTGAATTACTATGGATGGACACAGTTGAGGACGACTGAGATATCAGGTATATTTTACACGCTTTATATTAACTTGATGCATGTAACGGAATATTTCAACACGATTTTCACCCACTTAAAAACATTGGATCTACTTGAAACTTTGTATACTTGTAAAGGACCAACGACAATACAGTAATTTCATAAAAAATATGTAATTTATAATAGGTTGCGGACTTATCGACTTTTTAGTCAATCGTCGTAAGAGCTCAGTTGGTAGAGCGGTGGACTGTAGTGGTATATAATTTCAATAATCCATAGGTCGTTGGTTCGAATCCGGCCCGGAGGATTTTTTAGAAGATATTATAATAATGTTAGATAATAATAATTTTTAAAAATATAACTATTTAATTAAATTAAAATTAAACATAATATAATTATATTCGTGCCTAGACACTAAAAGTATCGTAAGCAATTAAATTTTTATGGGATTCTGATTTATGACAATCAATTAAACTAAAAATTAAAAACATAAATAATTGTTTATAAAAAACTAAAACTACGCGATTTATTAGAAAACCAAACTAAAAAAATAATTAGTAATACTTTTAAAAAACTAAAACAACACGCTTTATTAGAAAACCGAACTAATAAATGAAAAATAATATTAATTTCCAACACGCTTGGGATAAAATTAAAGTGGTCTACGAAAAAAAAACATCTCCAACACATCTAGAATAAAACTAGAGTTATCTACAAAAAAAATAATTTTACCATCAAAAGCGTGGGGTGCTTTTTATGGATTTTACGTTTTCTTCTTAGAGACTTTATTTTTACCAATATCTGTTTATTAGCAAATGTATTAATTGATATAAAGCACCCCGCGCTTTTGATGGTAATTTTTTTGTAGATAACTCTAGTTTTATTCTAGATGTGTTGGAGATGATTTTTTTACCACTTTAATTTTATCCCAAGCGTGTTGGAATTTAAAATTATTTTTCTTTCTATTAAAGCGTGTTGTTTTAGTTTTTTTAAACTATTATTTATTTTTATTTTTTAGTGTTGTTTTCTAATAAAGCGTCTTGTTTTAGTTTTTTAAACAATTTTTTTTTTTACTTTGGTTTTCTAATAAAGCGTGTTTTAGCTTTTTAAACTATTATTTATTTTTTATTTTTTAGTTTGGTTTTCTATTAAAGCGTGTTGTTTTAGTTTTTTTAAACTATTATTTTGTTTTATTTTTTAGTTTGGTTTTCTAATTAAACGTGTTGTTTTAGTATTTTAAACCATTATTTATTTTTTTAGTTTGGTTTTCTAATAAAGCGTGTTTTAGTTTTTTAACTATTTTTTTATTTTTAGTTTGGTTTTCTAATAATGCGTGTTTTAGTTTTTTAAACTATTATTAATTTTTTATTTTTTAGTTTGGTTTTCTAATAAAGCGTGTTGTTTTAATTTTTTAAACTATTATTTATTTATTATTTTTTAGTTTGGTTTTCTAATAAAGCGTGTTGTTTTAGTTTTCTAAAACTATTATTTAATAACTTCTCTTCCTGTCGTGCTATGGAGATATAAATACGCAGACCTCGCCCTGATTTGAACCTCGATACCAGATATAAGTATGGTGTGGTAACCACTAAGAAGTTAGTCCACGTGGACCGACAGAGAGATATGTGGGAGTTGACTGCGCAATGCGGAGAAGTGCAACTGCACGACTGTGTCATTCCTATGAGCGGTATGTTACTTTCTCTTGTCATCTCGTTCTTCCCGAAGATTGTAGACCAATATAAATTCCACCTAGATCTCGCTCTTAAAATGAAGAATATCTTATTATTGCTCGATAAAATCTTTAAGAAAAAAGTCGTCTCTTCGCTTACCAATTGTTACAAATTATTAAAATAGAGTTAAGAAAGCAAACAGTGCATTTGTCCAGTTATATCCAGTATAGAAATCAAGCTTTATCTATAGACACACAAAATTAAGAATCTGTAAGGGGCTCGACTGGCGAATTTCAATTTTTCTTTTCATCTGAATATTTTGACTATTTAACTCATGCCCCAAATATGAGTCAATGACCAATCACATTTCAATTATTTTTTATCTACAACCAATCACAGTCGTGATTCGCCTAAAATTTACCAACTAAAGTTTACCATAATAAAGAAAGCACATCCTTTTTAACATTCTGAATAGGTCATAGCATTATTTTACAGCGACTGACCCACTAAGAAATACGGCTACCAGCTTGTATATATAGCGCATGAATGTCAAAAGAAAGCGCATACGATAGATAATATAAAAACATTTGTAACAATTGATTATACCACAAAAAAAAACACTGTTTGCACTTTCTTAAACGAATTATTTTCCAGGAAATGACGTTGCAGAAAAATATAATTGACATATTTACATCATATCGTAGGACATCAAATTAATTAATACCTATAACGTTGGTTATAAATTCCTCCACTAGGGTGCATTCTTACAATATTGCGATCCTTTGGCAATAAATAATATTATGATCTGGTTGCAGTGATTAACAAAGAAAGGAGATGAAGCGTACCAATCGTTTCTCATTTGTTTTCAAACATCGCCGTTTACATTAAATATATAAATATTTTAAAATAACTATATTTAAATAATGATTTGTGAGTAAACAGGTTAATGTTATTCGTTAAATAGTCCTAACAAATGCCACTCTTGATTTCCAAATTCTCTAGATAAATTCACTCCTCACTTCGTGAGTCGTGAATTTATCGATAATTTGGAAATCACTCGTGGCATTACTTATGTTTACTTCCAGCCCCAATGTCTTAGTTACTCAATAGAGTGTGTATGTTGGTCCTTAGTATTTCATCGCTATTGCCTAATAATACTACACCAGCAGCATGAACTGTTTTATTATTACCATTGAATTATAGGCAATCTTCAACGTCTAAAGATTTGATAGCATGCTCTAGTACAAAATTTAATACTAGAGGATATAGTGCATCTCCTTGCTTTAACCCATTGTGAATATGAAAAATATCCGAGAAATTTTTACCTACACGCACCCTACTCGACAACGTTAACTTTCAATGCTGAAAAACTGTGAACTATTACCCGTTTAAGGAGTAAGCGCAGTTGTTGACTGAGGGCAATGTAGTCGTGTTTATGCAGGAATAGAACACGTGACACTGCTATCTATGAGTGCAGAGGGGAATGGGACGTGGGATGCTGACAGTGAACACTGCCTTATATGACGTCACGTGTAGCAATAAACAGAGATTCGTAATTCTTCCGCCTGCAGAGATATTTTGAATGACTAATAAAAGAAATATTGTAAGGGTGAGTAGGGGTTGGAGGTAGTGGACCCTTGCCTTAGATTACAGTAACAGTGTTTATTATCGTCAGTCGTGTATAGTCAGTTGTTAGTGACAATACCAAGTGCGAAAGTTAGACCCTACATTCATAGTATATACACATTTCAGTCTGCCAGACCGAAGTTGGAAATCAGTGCTGATTTAATTTCTCTGTACGTCACATTATCCAGAAACCCGTAGGCATACAAACCCCGATGATCTTTCATTAACTTCGTCTCCTATTTCAAGTGGGTCTACCACTATATTTTGCCACTAATTATACCATTTACCCTGTCATTCGCTTCTACGAACGGTGGAAGGAGACACTTTCCCCATCTTTACCACTAGCGCCATTGCTTCGCCTCTCCAGGTAAAAAGTTACCGCGGTAGAGTAATAGACGCATTCGAATAATTCTGTACCGAAATTACTTTTTTCGATACGTAACAACTACGTCATCGTGTCTTCCCTCTACAGTGATGTTATAGAACAGTGCCAAATTCCCGTTTTCGTTGTCCTCTCTCCTGCGTACCCACCTCTTCTTTCTTTATGTGCTGCGTGTGACTGCGCATCTTCCCCTCGTTATCGAAAGCCTCAAATAAGCTGTGCAAGTTAGTATGAGGGTCATCATCAACTTTGCGATCGTCGTGTTCAGGTCGATTGTAGCTCGAGGGAGCTCTTTGGTCCCATCAGTCCCTTAAACCAGGGTAGGACAACCAGCACTATGAACTCTAGCCCTCGGCTGGACTGGATTGTGTGTGTATGTATGTATGTTTATTATTATTATTATTTGCTTTTTGAATTATTGATGAACGAATTTTATATTATTTCATTCATATCTTTTCTTTCAATGGTCAAGAATATAAATTTTTGTTATATTATTTGTATTTAAATTATCTGACTTATGACTCTAATTAAAAGTTACCTTTTTTAGTTAACTTATGTTTACTAATTGTGTAGCTAGTCATGTTTCGTATTGGCATACATTCTAGAGCTTTCTCAAGCCAAATTAATCCCCCTTTTCCTTCTAGCTTCCACGATTATAATACTGTTTAGCAATCAGTACTGTATGTTAAATAATTTACAAAGGAAAGGTGGATTAATCTTTGCCTTCTATGGGCCCGGGTAAAGGAATGTGGATATAGTTACTCGAAACTTTCAAACTCAATGTTATAAAAAGGTAGGATCGCGCGGCACAATTCTAACATTTTAGGAATCCAGAACTCCATCAAGATACTATAGGCCTATAACTTCACCATCTTAATTGAATCGTATGCCTTTTTGAAGTCTGAATATAGTTGATTCGCAGTGCCATTACATTCCCTCTTCTTTTCTATAATCTGTCTTATACTAAAATTCTGATCTGTTATATAGCTTATATTACATTGCTAAAGGAGCAACAACATTTCTAATAAGTTACCAAAAAATTATTTAAAAAAGAGAACAGTCTTAAAAGATTTGATTAGAACGGTTCATTGCCGTTCTCTCGTACCAGTAAGTTATTCGTTACGCCATCGACAGTGGAGGGAAAAGTAGATCTATTGTTAAATTTGACAGTGACAGATGAAGAAAGTTGTTATTAAGTGAAAATAGGAGGGAAAGTATTGATACTCTGTGAGGACGTGATCTCGAAGATCGGAAGTCACTGCCGTTTTAATCTTACTTATTATTTATTAGATTTAGACCATGCTTGTAGAAATGTATTCCAAAACTTGGATAAATGTACAAGCGCTTTGTGGTTATACTGCATACTATAGCTCAATTATTATTTTGCTTTACGCACTCTTTAACAACTCAATACAAAAATATTACAAAAAAAAACTAAACTAATCTTCTTCTTCGTCAGGCTCCACGACTTCCAGTGGAATTTCTTGGCCTTCTCAACCAGTTTACGCCACTTCTTCCTATCTTGTGCAGTAGAATTCAAATCAAAAATCCCCATCTCTCTCAAATCTTCAATTACGTCATCTTCCCATCGATCCTTGGGTCTTCCCCTTGGTCTTGTTCCCTGTTGCTTCCAATTTAAAATATCATTCGGCAATCTTCCCTTCGGCATTCTTAGTGTATGTCCAAACCATTGTAATCTTATGGATTTGATGAAACTAACTATATTTTCTTTATTATTCTTGAGATATAATTCGTCATTCCTTCTCAACCTCCAAGTTCCATTTTCCTTTACTGGACCTAGCACTCTTCTAAATATTTTCCTCTCAAACGTTAATAGTCTTAATTTGTCTGCTTCTTTTAGTACCCAGGTTTCAGCTCCATAACATATGATTGGTATTATTATTGCTGTATATAATTTGAATTTAACATTTTTTGATATTAATTTGCTTTTGAATATATCGAAATTAGCAAAATATGCTTTATTCCCTTGCGATATTCTTGTTTTGATTTCTTCTTCAACAGTATTATTATCGTTTAGTATTGTGCTTAGGTACTTAAAGGAGTTAATTTGATCAATACAGTCACTATTTATAGTTAGTTCAGTCAAATTTGTTTTATTTCTCATACATCTTAAATATTTTGTTTTATTTAGATTGATTACAAGCCCATATTTTATACTTTCATTTTTCAATTTGTCAAAGGTTTCCAGTAGGGAATTTTTTGTTCTTGCTGTTATTATTACATCATCAGCATATGCAAGACATTGTTTTAGTCTTGTTGAAATATTTCCTCTTAGATCAAGTTGTTTTAAGACCATATCCATTACTATACAGAATAATGTAGTAGATAAAAAATCTCCCTGTTTGACCCCACAGTTTACTTCAATCGCATCGCTAAGTGCGTTGCTACATTTTACTCTTACTTTGGTATCTATCAAAACTAAATTAATAATAATAATAATCATAATAATAATAATAATAATATTATTTTACCTGGCAGAGTTAAGGCCTTAAGTCTTTGTCTACCACTCAACCAGGTTAAAAAATGTACAAAAAATTAGTCTACGCTTACATATAAATTATCATCATCATCTTCACGTCAAGGTTTAGGCGATTCACCTGTTCCGAATTCACAATGATTCCTTCCCTCTCTTCCTAGAGCATTTAATACTCTGTGGGTCTTCCTACATCCCTTAATCCCCTTTGGTTTATAATGATATGCTATCTAGGGCAATCTTGTTTCTTCCATTCTCTGAACATGTTCTTCACGGCCGACGCGGTGTTGTTTAATGCTATAATTTATTGAATATATTTCTAATTCACTTCTTATTTAATCATTTCTTATGTGGTCCAATTTTGTGCATCCTTTGTTCCTTGGTAGAAAAGCAATTTCTGCACTTTGTATTCTACTCGAACTCGTCATATGTTACCCAGGACCCGCTGCCGTATAAATGTACCGGTACAGCCATTGTTTTGTAGAACTTCAATCTCGTATCCTTCCTTGTTTTATGTTTTAGTGTTCTATGAATGGTGCGACATATAATTTGAAATGTTGATAATTTATTGCCTATCATTTCTTCTTTCTATATGTTGGAGCCAGTTAGATCTTGAATTATGATTTTTTTCTATAACACTGTAGATGTGTCCACCGCTGTGGTCTCGAGGTAGCGTGCTGACCTGTCACGCAGCGGGCCCGGGATCGATCCCCGGTCGGGACAGTTTTACTGGGTGAGGTTTTTATCGTGGTTTTTCCTCACCTGTAAGACAGATGTCAGGAAAACCTTAATGCCCAAACGGTCCCCGAAATCATATGGCCATCATCATCATCATCTTTATCACTATCATCCTTCACCGGAGTGGAAAGCAACGGGAAGCTACCACACCTAAAAGTCTCTAGTAAAATTACAAAGCATAGCATGAAAATGCTATGATTCCAGTGAAGGACCTGCCCTCGGGAAGAATTACTATGGATAGATTCTTTTTATTTATTTATATTCTTTTAGCAGTAAGAAACGTTAGACCCTAAGACGTTGAAATTGTGTACTTGTTCTATTATTTGAAGCCAGATATAATAAGAAGACTTAAGTCTCATAGACTGCGGTAGGCAGGACATGTGGAACGAATGGGGAATGAATGGCGTGTATGGAAGCTTCATGCAGGAAAACCAGAGGGGAAACGCCCAGTTGATAGACCAAGAATGAGGCGGGAGAACAACATTAACAATGATTTGAGGGAAGTAGATTATACAGGGGATGATTGGAAAACATTGGCTCAGGATATGGATATATAGAGAGCTTATATCCGCGCGGCCATGGACCTACAGGTTCGATAGTGCCAGTGAGTTATCATTTCTTGTTCCGCATCCTGAAGACAATTCACAACCTTAGATAATTAAAATTTAACACCTATGGTAGAGTTTATTTTCTATTATAAATTATAATAAATAAAATTATTACATGGCATATCTACAATATAATTAAAGGTAAAGTGATCCCACAACAGGCCTCAGGAGGCCCTTGGGGTAGGAGGAGGTTAAGGCTCCCACTTTTTCTAGACAATCGGCACTTTATGTCAGCCGGGTAGTCAGCCCTGCGTGACGGCCGCCTTTACCCCAGAACAAGCGTCTGGTACTCATTTTAGTTAGAGGCTGAGTCGACCCCAGGGCCATAGTGCCGCCAGAGAGTTTTGGGTCAGTTTAAAAATCCTGACCCCAACGGGGCTTGAACCCTCGACCCTCCGGCTTGTAGCTCACACAGTGCCTTAACCACTACGCTACGGCGTGCCCCCACAATATAATTATTATTTACAATATATTTTGATTTACTCTAGAGTTAACGAATTCAATATAAAATGTACAAGACAGAAAAAAGAGGGAAAAGTACTATTAAAGACGTAGAATACATTTAGTTATGGAGAAAAATTAATTATTTAACAAGTAATTGATTAAGCGTGACTTTAGTGTGTAGAACGATAGTTCAAAGCATTTTAATATATGGTTCAGAAACCTTTTCCCCCTTCCTTCGAAATCCCTATAAAGATGTACGAGAAGAGAGAGGGAGAGAGTGAAAGAGAATATTAAATACAGAAATGGATGTTTTGAGGAAGATCAGCTGGAAAATTCCGAATGGAAAATATAAGAAGTAAGGGAAGTATGGAAATACAAGATGAACTAGATACAATAGATTAATAGAAAACAAAATACTACAATGGTATGGCCATATTAAGACAATGGCACACGAAAGATTATCAAAAATTATTATGGCTTGCATATCAACAGAGAGAAGAAGAAAGGGACAACCGAGGAAGACTTGGATGGAAGTAGTACAAGCAGCTATGAATACTAGAGATTGGAACCGAACCAGTGGATGGACAGAGAGGAATGACGTTTGGTTTCCGGAAGACGGCGACAGCTGTTAAAACACCGGATTTTAAGAATAGGAATGAATGTTATTCACAAATAAATGTTATACGCAGTATTGACACCCGATTGAGCAAGTGCTCGTGCTCGGGTGCAGTTCAATTACATAAATAATATTGAGCAACAAAATAGAAAACTAATGTATTTACTCGAGACCACGGCCTACAGCCCGGAAATCTTCTTCAAGATCATCATAAAAATAAACTTTTTTTTTGTCTCAGAAAGAAAAATATGTGATTCTGATAGTATTCTTTCTCCTGAATTCAAATATGTTATCGGGTTTTCTCCATCACGCAAGGTTTCCGAGAGACAGGAATTTATAATTTCAAACATTTTAATATTTTCTACATTCGTAACTACACAATATTCGAACATTCGGTCTCACCTAGAAAGTAAGAAATGACGATGTTCTGCTATATTTCGCCTGTGGAGCATCCCTCTTGATGGTCCAATAATAATCGGCCAGCATATTAGGATTCCATTTGCCTTGACATCTCTTTTCCATAGCTGAAATCTCCTGAGTTGGCTCATTTGTTTTTATTTTATAATGGACAAATGGACGAAAAAACGTTTATTAAAAAAATAATTATTTAAATCCATTAATTGAAATTGAAATAAAAAAAGAATACATATTTGAAAACACGATAAAAAACTGCATTAAGTACAACTATTAGTACTCATGAGACAAAAATCATGTTGACCAGTGTAATGAATATAGAATATATACCGTACATTACGAAGTTTTAGTTAAAGGAAGAGGGAAAACAAAATATATACATTAGGAGACTGTTTTTCAAGACATAAAATAAATTCTGGCACATAAAGAATTGAAAAATAATACAAGGGGAAATAAAATAGACAAAACAATATAGAATAGATTAATGCCAGACGAAAGCTGAGACGGTAGGCCCTATCCCATCAAGATTAAAACATATTAATTTGAGGCCCATTTTCTCAGGAACTACTCGATGGATTGAAATGAAATTTTTACAGTATATTAAATAAGGCTTGTGAAGATCACTGAATTTCAGTCAAACTTCTATCTAGATATTGATGTCCTATATGATTTTTTTTCCAGTAGGCTCTTCTTTTATTTAAAAAATAACATTTAAAAGTCATAAGTGAGGATCTACAAAAGAGATAATCATGATTGATCAGCTTTAATACAACTAGGTTTAGTGCCTGTAAAAATTTCATGTAAATATCTCTAATAGTTCCTGAGATAATGGGGCAAATGTTGGAAAATTTTCTCTTTCGAGAAAGCAAGGTTTAATGTATAATGATATTATAGGCTGACAGCTGTCAATTAAAAGAAAATAATAATTAAGGCACTTATAAGTGGCGTTCAGTAAAAAAAAAACATATACAGAAATATTCAGAAAAGAACAGACTATCTAATGTTATTAAAAAAAAATTCTTCAAATTTTGGTCTAACGTCTTACCTGAAGAAGGTATGTAAATACGTTAGGAAGTAATCTAAAACAAAACAAATATAGGAGAAAGTTTAAAAATATGGAGCTCACTCTGACATATAAATAATTAATGCAGAGAAGAACGATACAAGCAAAACATTATATAACAGATTAATACTAAACTGAAGAAAGTAATTAAATACATTACGTAATAATATGAAGCAAAATAAATTAAGAAGAAAATTGCAAAATATAAAACACACTCTTAACATATACAAAGAATAAATTCAGTGGAGAAATAAACAAAATAATGTATTATAATATAAGAGAGTCCACCGCTGTGGTCTCGAGATAGCGTGCTGCCTTGTCACCCAGCAGCCCGGGTTCGATTCCCGGTCGGGACAGTTTTCCAAGGTGAGTTTTTTTTTCGGGATTTTTCCTCACTTGTAAGATATATGCCAGGAAACTTTAAAGCCCAAACGTTCCCAAGCATCATATGGCCATCGTAATCATCATCATTCATATTCGCCTTAGATTAAGTTTAGGATTCAGGACTCACCTGACGCACTACTACCATTATCTTCATCACCCATCATATCGGGGCAGCCGTAACCCCGCCTTCCAGGCTCCCCAAACTCAGAAGTGGGTTACAATTTCTCCAGTGCCAGAAGAGAACACTAGAAATGTGAAGTGACAACTTGGAGCATTGAACAAATATATTATATATATATTATATATATATATATATATATATATATATATATATATTATTCTTTCCAAATGCCCCAGGTTTGTCTTTCGACATTCCTGGTTTCTCTCCTGGCATGGCGTAATTGTAACCCACTTCTGAGGTTGGGGCGCCTGGAAGGCGGGGTTACGTTGCCCCGATGATATGATGGGTGATGATGATGACAGTGGTGCGCCAGGAGAGTTCCTAATCCTAAACTTAACCTAAGATGAATATGAATGATGATGATTGCGATGGTCATATATATATATATATATATATATATATATATATTCCACCGCTCTGGTCTCGAGGTAGCGTGCTGCCTTGTCACGCAGCGGGCCCGGATTCGATTCCCGGTCGGGACAGGCTCCTGAGGGAGGGTTTTTCGGGGTTTTTCCTCACCTGTAAGATAGATGTCGGGAAGCTTAGAGCCCAACGGTCCCCGAAAATCATCCTTATCATCATCATCATCCATCACCGGTGTGGAAAGCTACCACACCTATAATTCCTTAGTAAAGCTGCAAAGCATAGCATGAAAATGCTATGATTGCAGTGAAAGACCTGACGTCGGGCAGAATTACTATGGATGGATATTTATTTATTTATATAATAGATTAATACGAAAGTGAAAAAAATAATTAAATACATTAGGTAATAATATAAAGCAAAATAAATTTAGGACAAAATTTCAAAATTTAAAACTCACTCTAACATACACAAAGAATTAATACAGTGGATAATGATAAATACAAAATGATATATAATAGATTAATACCAAACTCAATAAGGTAATTAAATGCAATAGAAAATAACAATATAAACAAAAACAGGGTCGCCACGTGGTACAACACATGTAGTACAACCCCTAGAAGTCTGTAATACTTATTCTGAAACACCCTGTATGATAGATTAATACCTAACTGAAGAAAGTAATTAAATACATTATGAAATAGTAATATAAATAAAAAAATGTTACTACTTATTTAAAAGAAGTAAAGTGATCACACTACAGGCCTCAGGAGACCCTTGGGGTAGTAGGAGGTTAAGGCTCCCACTTTTTCTAGACAATCGGCACTTTATGTCAGCCGGGTTGTCAGCCCTGCGTGACGGCCGCCTTTACCCCCAGAACAGGCGTCTGGTACTCAATTCCGTTAGAGGCTGAGTCGACCCCAGGGCCATAGTGCCGCCAGAGGGTTTGGGTCAGTTTAAAAATCCTTTCCCCAACGGGACTTGAACCCTCGACCCTCCGGCTTGTAGCTCAGTGCCTTAACCACTACGCTACGGCGTGCCCCCGTTACTACTTATTTACTATTTTAAGATATTTAAATCCATCCATTCATAGTAATTCTGCCCGAGGGCAAGTCTTTCACTGCAATCATAGCATTTTCGTGCTGTGTTTACAGCTTTACTAGGGAATTATAGGTGTGGTAGCTTCCCGTTGCTTTCCACACCGATGAAGGATGATGATGATGATGATGGCCGGATGATTTCGGGGACCGTTGGGCCCTAAGCTTCCTGACATTTGCCATACAGGTGAAGAAAAACCCCGAAAAAACCTCACCCAGGAGCCTGTCCCTACCGGGAATCGAACACGGGTCCGCTGCGTGACAAGGCAGCACGCTACCTCGAGACAACAGCGGTGGACAATATTTAAATAATCAATTAAATTAATTAATTTAAAATAAATCGTCTTCTTAAATATATGTTTAGTTCGCCTAGCTCTGGAATATAATATATAATTTGTCATTATTTTTTCGATGCCTGCAACATAGTTAAGATCGATGGAGATTGGTGAAAAGTTGTTTATAACAACCTCAATGGCTTATTTCTTTCGGAATTGGCCTATATACAATCATGGCAACTAATAGTTAATTTCCTCTGTCGCTTAATGTTGACAGCGAGTGAAACGCTGGTGCGAGACCCTCCCTAAACTATATATTTAATTCGACTATGATCACAATTTCCGTTTCCTGGTCGAAAAGCTCGCCACCCACCGTAGCTGTTACGTGCACTGAAGTTAATCTTCTTGCACATAGAAGTCTTCTTAAGTCTCCGGACACACATCGGACAGCGATACGATAATCCAATAAAGATACCGTCTCTCTCATAGACAGTTAACTTTCTTTTTTTCGAAAATTTGAAGAATTATAGTAATATTGTCCACCGCTGTGGTCTCGAGGTAGGGTGCTGCCTTGTCACGCAGCGGGCCCGGGTTCGATCCCCGCTCGGGACAGTTTTTCTGGGTGAGGTTTTTATCGGGGTTTTTCCTCACCTGTAAGACAAATGTCAGGAAAACTTTAAGGCCCAAACGGTCCCCGAAATCATATGGCCATCGCAATCATCATCATTCATATTCATCTTATCATCATCATCCTTCATCGGTGTGGAAAGCAACGGGAAGCTACCACACCTATAATTCCCTAGTAAAGCTGCAAAGCAGAGCATGAAAATGCTATGATTGCAGTGAAAGACTTGCCTTCGGGCAGAATTACTATGGATGGATAGTAATATTCGGATTTTTTCATATTTTCTATAGAGGACATTTTCTTCTTTTACTACCTTGCTTTCCTGTTATTGTAATTCATTAACAGTAGAAATCAGGAAATTCCGATCAATATCTACACAAGAAAAATTGACATATCTGGAAACTCTACTTTTTTCCCCTTATATTTTTTTTATTACATAAAACTTTTCTCATTAGAGGATTGCCACAAGTACAAAGTGATACAGACAATTAATTTTCGAATTTGATGAAATACATTTTGTAAATACATTAAAAAATTTCAAATTATAATTGAAGTATATTCTATAACGTCCACCACTGTGGTCTCGAGGTAGCGTGCTACCTTGTCACGCAGTGGGCCTGGGTTCGATCCCAGGTCGGGGCAGTTTTTCTGGGTGAGATTTTTATCGGGCGTTTTCCTCACCTATAAGACTTCCTATAAAGACCATGTAGTTCATTTTTATGTAGTCTTCTCCATTCACCTGTCTGTTCATCTGTCTTTGGTCCAAAAATTTTCCTGAGAACTTTATTCTCAAATACTCGTAATCCCCTTTCCTCCCTTAAAGTAAGAGTCCATGTTTCGCATCCATATAATATAACTGGTAGAATAATAGTTTTATATATTTTCAGTTTAACGTTTTTTGTGACAGCTACTTTTTTAAAATTGATTTTAGCATTTTATTTGACCTGTCATAGGAACCTTTACCCTATATGAAGAGTTCCCTCTACAGTACATGCAGATGTGACCTTAACTCATAACTCTGAATCTGACCTAGCACAAACTGAAAATGATCCAGATTGAAATAAAAATGATCTTACATAAAATATGCCCGAAAATCACTATCTACCACTTTATAGGTAAGTCAGAATGAGTTAGAGTTAAATGGATTTTATTAAAAATTATTTAAAAAAATTTAAATCAATATCACAGAAAACTCTTGCCTGATAGGAAAAAAGTGAAATGATATTCAAATTCAGGATAAAAAATGCTTCTAAAATTTCATATTTTTATTCTTGTGAAAGAAAAAAGTTTATTTTTGTCGACCAGTGTAATTGGCTTGGTAAAAATGGCGCAAAATATAAAGGAAGAATAAAAATATGCCTAGAACATGGTTATATATTATATTGTTTAAGGAAATATTTAGTGAGTTTTTAAAACTGTTTTTTTAGTCGGGCTGTCCTTGATATAAGAGGGGAGAAAATTCCAAAGTCAAGTGGCTGAAACGAAGAAGGATGTGGAAGAGTGAGATGTTCCATGTAGAGATTACAACTAGAGTTAAATTTTCTCACGATCGTGTGATTAAGATATGGTGGGAACATACTAAATGGTAACGAATAGAAATATAAAGAGGTGATGAGGTGGACAAAGTGTTATATAAAAACAATGTATCTTACGCCTGTCTTCCAATCGGAGCCAAGACAATATTTCAAATGCTGGAGTTGTGTGATCTGATTTACAGAGGTTGCACGTATAACGTGCACAAGCATTATGCACTCATTACAGTCTTTGTTCGAATGTGATACTCATATCGGTTAAGAGTAAGTCACGATAATCGAAATGCGGCATAATCAAAGTTAGACAAGCACTTTTCCTCTTTTAATGAATAAGGAAGGAAATTTTTCAAACGTTTTAGGGAATGAAAGCTCGAATAATTTTTTTTATATGTTTCTCTTAAATGAACCTGCCAACTAAAATTATGGTCGAAATATACACCGAGATTTTTAACGGAAGATTTAAACGGAATAGTAGTTTGATTTAGACTTACAGAAACTATCGATGAATAATCAATTTTTTTAAATATATTTGATGACCGATGACGATAGCTCAGGATTTATAATAAGTACGTTTCTTTTGTCCACGTTCCATTGGAGTCAAGGTATTCATTAAGTTGATTAATTGCATCGTTAATCAGTTCCAAATTTACTACAAAAACGAATCATAAAAATCTGCTTGCAGAAACCTTTAGATTACCCTACAAATTTAGTTTATTTAGAATTCAACGTGCCAAATATTAAACAAATATTCAGGCATACATTGCTTACTTACTTTCATAAAAATAAAAACGAATTTAATGAGCACAATCGAAGTTTTTACAGTACCAGACAAAATACTACTTATTTGCTACATGTTCCAAAATTTTATACAGTTTCTGGATTTAAACATAGTAGATATCTAGGACCCAAATTATATAATGAATTAATTAGATCCAATCCAGAACTAAGTAAACTAAACACAGCTAGTTTTAAAAAAGCAATTAAATTAATTATTTTTAATTAATCAATTAAGTGAATAAAATTAATCATTTTAATATTTTAAATAATAAATATAAAGCATCTATTTTGCTTATATTATTATAAATCAATATATTACTAATTACTTTCTTCTGTATTATTGATTATAATCCATTACATTATATGGTTTATATTATTTTATGTAAATCATTCTCCATTCCATTAATTCTGTTGTTCGAATAAGTCTTATTCCCAAAACATTATTATTTTGTATTTGTATGTGTCATAATTTATGTAAAAATGAAACTGGCCCCTAATTTTAAATGTATATATTCTATTTGTATTATTCATGTAACTGAACTTCACCCGAACACGAGCACTTGCTCATTCGAGTGTCAATACTGTGTATAGCATTTATTTGTAAATACATTTTATTCTTATTCCTAAAATAATAACTCCCGCATGGGAGCACCCTTGCCCTACCTGGGGATGTACGGGTGTAAACAAGAAGCCTTCGCACAGAGCTAAGGGACTTGCGCTGGTTCGGATCCCATGGGAGAAGAAAGTTTCTCATGGAATTTCGGCGAGTATGGGACCGGTGCCCACATAGCATCGTGAGGCAATTGGGTAGCTACAATAAATAGCGACTCCAGGAAGAGAAGACCAGTAAAACGGCTGGGGGACCCGACAAGCTGACCACTTGTCACCCATACTCTGGCTAGATGATCGTCTTACCTATGTGATTAATACATGTGAATGTGAGGCCAGCAGCCAGGAGTCCATCTATATTAGTGGGCATGTTAGGGTCAGAAAATGGACAGGTTTGTGTTAGATGGGCAAGTTAGTGTTAATAAATAAGTTTGGTCTGCCGTCTTCTTACCTCATATTTCATTATATATTGTAAGACTGAAGATGGAGCAGAAATGCTTTGAAACATGTCTTACAAGATACAACGAAATATGAGGTAAGATGACGGCAGACCAAACTTATTTATTAAGAATAACCTCATAATGTTACTTCCTATTGTATTTTCGTAACAAGTTAGTGTTAGTTTGGGCAAAATTGGGTGAGAAAATGGGCGAGTTTGTACATCAGATTAGTTTAGCGTTCACTTGTTTATTAACGGATTTTTGTGATAAGTTGGTTACACTGTCTGAGTAATGACTAATACGCATTTTACATTTTAAATAGGTTATAGTCGGACCAATGGATCTGTGCCCCTTAAGCGCTGCAGTTGTTCTTAGAAAAGTTAACGCCTATTCTCACACCATTCTACGCGCTTTTCTCCCACCACGTCAAACCAGCAGCCACGATAATCGTTTCCAATTAGAGATGTTGCCAAACTCCACAAATAGTGTCATCGATCTTGAATATTGAATAATGTAAGGTTAATTATTATTTCTTCATATTTAAATAGGTCTAATGACGCTGATTGACTTTTGCTTAATAATATTTTTCTCACCACTCCGTGCTACAGTGTCCATGTTGAGGTGACAAAAATGGACTGCAAGTGCTTCCCCAAGAAGACCCAAAAATTGTGAGTAGTGGGACGGGGCCGAAAGAAAAGACGAGAGAATAGGAATGAAAGGAGGGAAATGGTTCGGTGTACAGAGGCAGAAAAGGCATTGTGTGTGTTCAGCTTCGCGAGTCAGTCGAGTAGTGGGAGGGGGCGACAGCCAAAGAGAGAGATAGAGAGGCAGAAAAGGAATTATGTGTACAGCTCGCATATCTTACGGGGGCACAGTTCCGTTGGTAGGACAATACTTTGAGCTCAACTTCTCACTTTTAAGGCATTTCTCTCTTTTTTAATCAACATATCCACCGCTGTGGTCTCGAGGAAGCGTGCTGCCTTGTCACGCAGCGGGCCCGGGTTCGATTCCCGGTTTGGACAGGCTCCTGGGTGAGGTTCTTCTGGGTTTTTCCTTACCTGTAAGACAAATGTCAGGAAGCTTAGGGCCCAACGGTTCCCGGAATATTATCCGGCCATCATTCTTGTCCACCGCTGTGGTCTCGGAGTAGCGTGCTGCCCTGTCACGCAGCGGGCCCGGGTTCGATCCCCTGTCGGGGCAGTTTTTCTGGGTGAGGTTTTATCGGGGTTTTTCCTCACCTCTAAGACAAATGTCAGGAAAACTTTAAGGCCCAAACGGTCCCCGACATCATATGGCCATCATCATCATCCTTATCATTATCATCACCATCATCATCATCACCATCCTTCACCGGTGTGGAAAGCAACGGGAAGCTACCACACCTACAATTCCCTAGTAAAGCTGCAAGCATAGCATGAAAATGCTATGATTGCAGTGAAAGACCTGCTTCGGGCAGAATTACTACGGATGGATCATCATTCTTATCATCACCATCCTTCACCGGTGTGGGAAAGTAACGGGATCTGAAAAGCATAGCATGAAAATGCCATGATTGCAGTAAAAGTCCTGCCCTCGAGCAGAATTACTATATATATAGTCCACCGCTGTGGTATCGAAGTAGCGTGCTGCCTTGTCACGCAGCGGGTCCGGGTTCGATCCCCGGTCGGGGTAGTTTTTCTGGGCGAGGTTTTAATCGGGATTTTTCCTCACATGTAAGACAAATGTCTGGAAAACTTTAAGGCCCAAACGGTCCCCGAAATCATATGGGCACCATCATCATCCTCATCATCATCATCATCATCATCCTTCACCGGTGTGGAAAGCAACGGGAAGCCACCACACCTACAATTCCTTTGTAAAGCTGCAAGCATAGCATTAAAATGCTATGATTGCATTGAAGGACCTGCCCTTCGAGCAGAATTGCTATGAATGGATATATATATATATATATATATATATATATATATGGTATGATAAGAAAAATAAATGCCTGGACGGGATTCGAACCCGGATCTCTGAGTCTGTACCTCAGTGTGATATCCATTACACTACCAGGCGAATCCAATTCAAACATTTATTTTTCTTATATATGTATTATACTCTCCATTATTACTAGATGTCGCCGGAACAACGGGTCTTCACTGACATCTAGGAGCTGACTATATCAAGTAAGCAAATTAAAGAGAATATTATATGTACTTTATAGCAGTGACGCTTTATCGATGTTATAATTAAATCTTTAACATTGAGCAATGCAAGCTTAATATGGTATGATATATATATATATATATATATATATATATGGAACAATTGTGCGTTTTCCGTTTCTATAATTGAATTTTTGTAGGTGGCATTGTCATAGAACCCCCCTTTTTTTAAAGAGGAGATAAATTGTTTAATCATAAACTACACTTGAATTTACGTTAGAAACATTAACGGTAATCAACTGGATCTGTCCCAAGTATAGTCTGAGCACGAACCAGTGTAAAACTCGAGCCAAATATACTGAAGGCAAAGCAATTGGTTACAACATGTACAAAGAACAGACACATCTAGCTCTCCTAAATTAGCATTGCAGTATCAATCTAAAGGACGTCAAGATAAAGGAAGACCGAAATTAAGATGGACTGACCAACCACATGTTGATATCTCGTAGGAACAGGCTCACACGACCTAAACCTAAATAGGTTCATGATGACGTTGAGAAAAACAGGTTTAAAGTTGAATTTTTATAAGAAGATCACAGGTAATTGAAAATTATATCATCGCTGTGGTCTCGAGGTGGACTAATAAATGTTAATGGCCAGTGGAGAATACGATACAACAAAGAACTGTATGACAAATACAATGAACCTGACCTTGTCGATTTTAGATTTTAGATAAGATTAGATTTATTTAGCCTGGTGAAGTTAAGGCCATGTGGCCTTCTCTTCCACTCACCAGGACAAACATATATTACATCAGAATATAACAATCTCTATTAACTCTAATATTAAATACTAAATAAAAATGTTATCAAAAGATAATCTATTATATTACTTACTTACTTACTTACTCACTGGCACTATCGAACCCGTAGGTTCATGGCCGCGCGGACATAAGCTCTCCATACATCCCTATCCTGAGATAATGCTTTCCAATCATTCCCTGTATAATCTACTTCCCTCAAATCATAGTTAATGTTGTTCTCCCACCTCATTCTTGGTATACCAACTGGGCCCGTTCCCTTCAGGGTTTCTTAGCAAGTAGTTTGCCATGCACGTCTTTCATTCCCCAGACACGCAACATGTCCTGCCCATCGCAGTCTACGAGACTTAAAATTCTTTTAAAAAATTAGCTCCTATAAAGACAATTGTAGTTCATTGTTATGTAGTCTTCTACATTTACCTGTCTGTTCATAGCTCTTTGGTCCAAAAATTTTCCTAAGAACTTTATTTCCAAATACTCGTAATCTCCTTTCCTCCATTAAAGTAAGAGTCCATGTTTCGCACCCATATAATATAACTGGTAGAATAATAGTTTTATATACCGTATTTTCAGCTTAACTTTTTTTGAAAGGAGTTGGGACATCAAAAGTCTCTGCAATGCATAATATCTATTATATTACGATCTAAAATGCAACCAGTTAATGTTAGTTAAAATTAAGACTAAAACTAATTATAAAATGTACTGCTCAAACAATTAGAGGAATTCGTTCTGGTTTTATACTAATAGTCTTTATGTTAATAATAGTAGAAATAAAATTTACGGCTCCTAGAATAGATGATACACAAGCAAGACATATTAAATTGTCCGTGTCTAATGTGTATAAACAACAAAGAAAAATAATGAGATATAGAAAACTACTTTTACTATTATACAATTTTTAAAACAAAACAATAGAAAATATTTGTTAATCTTAATATTATTTTCATAAATAATTAAATGTATTAATTGTTAAAAGAAATACTATCAGTTAGATTTAATAAGTTAGTTTTGATATTAAATAATTCTTTAGTTTGTTTTTGATGGATGTTATAGTTTTTGACCGTCTCTGACATAGGGCGGAACGGAATTCCATGTTTTGATAAGTGAGACCGTAAAAGATAATTAATAATATACAGCGTGATGAGGAGGGATATAAAGGACAATGTATTAAGTTTAAAGAAATTATATTGGGCTGGCCAGGTTACAAGGCCTTTTCTTTCAACAGACCAAGCCCCAAAAAAAAGGTGCTTACAGCAAGTTTTTATGGGGAAATAGACTGGTTGGAAAGAACTGAAAAAAAAAACGATGGGAGGGATGGTAACTTGAAGAAGATGCTGCAAACCTACTTAAGTATCGCAACTGGAGGCTTGCTGCGCAAAATAGAAATGATTGGAGGTAGAAGTTAAGGAAGGCCAAAGCTCAAATTTGAGCCAATCTGCCATTGGATGGATGGATGGTCTCGAGGTACCGTGCCTTGTCACGCAGCGGGCCCGAGTTCGATTCCCGGTGAGGGAATCCTGGATGAGTTTTTTTCGGGGGTTTTCCTCACCTATAAGACAAAATGTCAGGAAGCTTAGGGTCCAACGGTCCCCGAAAATCATCCGGCCATCATTATCATCATCATCCTTCACCGGTGTGGAAAGCAACGGGAAGCTACCACACCTATAATTATTTTTTTCCTTTTATAATTTATTCAACTAAACATAAAAGCACATTAATGTTTCAGGGTGGATTAGCTAGTTATTAGTATTTAACGACGCTTTTTCATAGTTGGGGTCAATATCGGAGCAAATTAAATCTGGGCAAGAGAGACATAATATAATTCGATGATATTTTTTTTTTCAAGCTTGAAGTTCCAATATATGCCGGAAATGTATACAGGGGACCCACGTATTTACTTCCTTGCGAAAAGAATTTTGCTGGGGGAATGTAAATTACACAGGCCGGAAACATCCCAAAAAAAATTTTGACTCCTCCAGCATAGCATGAAAATGCCTTTGATTCCAGTGAAAGAACTGCCCTCAGGAAGAATTTACTATGCGTGAATACTTTATCTACTCTAAACGTATTCACGTTATAATCCCTTTGCCACTAAATTAAACATATGCTTCAAGAATGTAATTGTGGGCCCAAATTCGATTTTTTCTCAAAAAAATCACTTATACCCCTCTTTCCTTCTAAAAAACTCAATTTAAAATGTTCTTTCTCTGGACTAGAGATTATGCACCAAATGCCTGGGATTAAATAAAGGTTTTTAGAAGGTAATTTTGTATTAATAGGAGGTTAAGGCATTCTACCTTTCTAGATATAAAACAATGGACACGAGTTTTTCAGAACTGCGTGGACGGGCCGCGTTTACCACACAAAACGTATGTCTGACACTCGTTTCCGTTAGTGGCTGAAGACGTCCTCAGGGTCATGTTTGCAGCAACCATAGGTTTAGGGGCCAGTTTTTTTAAAAAAACCTGAACTGACCCCATCGGGACTCGACCCCCCTACCAACGTTACTTGCAAGCCTGTTGCTTTAAAAAAAAAAACCAACTACGCTATGGCGTACCCCACCCAACTTATCCTCTAGTTGGTGTTTATTTAAGTTGGAACAGAACCCTTGAATAAAAAAAAAATACAATACGAATATAGTTAGAAGCCTATACAACGAATAGCCCGACTCAAAAACGGTTTATAAGAAACTCACTTCATATTTCCTAAGACAATATAATATATAACTATGTTCCATGTATAGGCCCTACATTTATTATTCATTTAGCCTATATTTTAAACTTTCTTTACCAAGTCATTTCACTTAATCGTAATTATAGGTATATTATTTTTTGTTTATTATTATTATTATTATTATTATTATTATTATATAATTATTATTATTATTATTATTATTATTATTATTAATTATGTTCACTCGCTGTGGTCTCGAGGTAGCGTGCTTCCTTGTCACTCAGCGGGGGCCCGGGTTCGGATCCCCGTCGGGGCAGTTTTTCTGGGTGAGGTTTCTATCGGATCGGCGGGGTTTTTCCTCACCTGTAAGACAAATGTCAGGAAATCTTTTAAAAGGCCCAAACGGTCCCCGAAAATCATATGGCCATCATCATCATCCTCCTTATCATTATCATCATCACTTCACTCCACCGGCAGGACAAAGCGACGGGAAGCTACCACACCTATAATTCCCTAGTAAAACTGCAAGTATAGGCATGAAAATGCTATGATTGCAGTGAAGGACGCTGCCTTCGGGCATAAGTACTGTGGATTGCTGGATTATATATTACTATTATTATAAATTGGTAGAAGTGGAAGATGCAGGCCTAGAGAGACGATG
>JASPKZ010008724.1:0-85698 GCA_030220185.1 Diploptera punctata | reverse complement strand
TCCACGCCCAACCTCTAGCCATCCTGGGGGGCGATGATTTTCTGTTGGGGTTTCTCCCTTAGCTGGTACGTCCCAATTTTTAAGCGTTGGGAACTCGCCTTTTCGCCACTGCAGTTCTTAGTATTATAACCAGGAGCCACGACGAGACGTGGTGCATTGTGCTGGGCAGGAATAAATAGCGTGTCTGAGGTTTTATTATTGGTGCACCTACCTGAGACTACATATTGCCCCTTCGGCTGCCCAAGTATGAGCTCCTACTGCTGATTTTTTCCACTAATCACTATTTTTGACATTTCTAAGATGTTCTTTGATCCTTCTTTTCAAATTTCTGTTTTTTTTTGTTTTTCCTATGTAAATTTTGTCACAATCCCTGCATTTAATCTGGTATATTCCTGATATGTCTTCTTCAATTTTATATTTTTTGTTGGTTTTAATTATTGTGTTGAGGTTATATTCATTCTTCAGTTAAACTTTGTTTTATATTTGAAGGGAAAAATATAGGCTCAGATTGGGGTTTGAACCCAAGACCCTTCCCAATTCTACTCGAATGTTCTGCCAACTGAACTACCTGAGAAACTCCAATTTAAATGCAAATGTTTCTCTTATATACGCTGTTAAATCCCGCGCACCAAAATGCTTCTATCTTAAAATGGTGGCTTCTTATCAAGAAGTCTTTTAAATGTGAATTTTACATTACATTATAAAGCCAGTACGGCCTCTTATCATTAATTTCATACATCTCAATGATGGATAAATTATATCTGAAAAGAAAAATATATGCTCAGATCGGAGCTCCAACCTAGAACCAAAAGACAATCCTGCAGGAACTCCATAAATAAGTGAATTGTTCTGCAAGTTGAATTTATTTAATGTAATGTCAACCCTTAAATTACAAACTTAATTTCTTAAACCAACTTATTTAGACGTATCAAACTGCAGTGAAAACAATTATAAGTTACTATCTATTGCATATTCTTGTACAATTTTACGTAAATTTAAATAATTTCTACCGATTTATTTTTCCATTATCATCATCATCATCCTCTTGTCGTGTACTCGTTTCAGAAGGTCGATTCTAAATATACCTCCAACCATCTCTATCTTCACATGCTTTGTTTCTTTTTAGTTCTTCCCAGTCGTATCCTTTCTCTTGTAGACTTTTCTTCATTTGTTTAATCCATCTTTCTCGTAGTCTACCTCCTTGTATCTTGAGATTCAGTCATTCCTTTTACATTCTTTTTAAATGTCCAAACAATTACTTTCTTAAAACATTAAATAATTGAAACTAATGTATCTTGTAGGACACACTGTCAATTTAAGTGTTAATTAAATTGTATTGTATATGTTGTGACAAAACAAACAGGGCGGTTGTTAGAGTGATTGGGTTTGAGACAAACCACCCGTTGTATTGCTGTTTGGAGAATGTCGTCATTTAGTTTCAATGAGGTATACTGAGCTTTGTTGCGAAAAATTTGAAATGGCGACCACTAGACTACTTTTTAAATTTTCATTTGAGGTGAACAACTAATTTTGCTAGTTAGTGAGCTCGACCTTAATTCTTTTTAAATTACTTGCACATATGTTGAGTTTTGTTCCGATAATACAAAAATTATAGTTGCTAGATTGTTAATATCACACACATATATACATAAGTGAGTAAGTGTAAAGAAAGATGTCTTCAAAATTATGAAAAATGAATTTTTCTTGCTAGAATGAGTGACACTTTTTTTTTCTGTGCCATAAAAACAGAAAATATTGATAACAGAGCAATAACTTACAGTGACAATGTATGTTTCATGGTAACTCATAATTTTACATTCTTTGTGTGTAAAAATATAAATAGGATGGAGATATCTCTCTTTACACCCCCATCCAACATACAGGGTGGTCATAAAGTCTCGAGCCATTTCCAAGAAATAATGAACTCAGTTTGATGACTTTTATGTATGTTTATTGTCAAGGTATGTATACATCATGGCCTGCGTCCATTTCGAAGGATTGTTCCAATCGTTAGATAGTAGCCCAAAAGACCTTTTGAAGCATAGCTGGTTAAATAGCCGTCACTGCATTGCAAATTCGAGTCCTAAGATCCTGGAGATTCCGTACCTTTGTCTTTTACACCTTCCCCTTTATGAATCACCAAGAAATGAAGTCCAGAGGCCATTCTGGTGTAGCTGTGATCGATGAATAACTTGACCATGTCGAGGTAATTGTTACCATTAATTGTCTGTTCTGCGAACATGTGGTCTTGGTAATTCCAAGCCATACGTTCACTTTCGGTGTGTTTCGTACCCGATATTCGGGTGTTGTGTTCATTAACTTTGCCTCATCACTGAACAGAATGTGATCCATAAGGTCCTCATTGTGTGCAGCCGCTATCAAATCATAACACGCAGCCTCACTAGCTGCGTAATCTTCTGCGTCTAATTTGTGGAGCACCTTAATATGGTACGAATTTTTTTCAACGTAAAGTGTAAAACTTTCAAAATCGTTTACTTTGGCACATCTAACTCATTGCTTAAACGACGACTTGATACTCGGGCTTTTTTTCGATTGATTCGCTGAACAGTCTCTTCTGGTACAAAAGTTCTCCCGGAGCGTGGTTCATCCGCAAGGTTCTCAATTCTTTGAAATTTTGTTGCTCGTGTTGGTCCTGGATTGTGAAATTTCCGAGTGAACGCCTGTCGCACTTCGATGTAAGATAATCCGCGCAGTTGCACACTAACATACACACGTTCTTCTATCATCAGCACGCTTTTAGATTATGCTAAAAGAAAAGGAAAATAATTACGTTAACACAGAAATGGATCGAGAATTTATGACCACTCTTTATATATAACTTTTTTATTCATATATATATATGTATAAAAAAGTTTTCTTGAAGATTCCGCGTCTTGGATTCAAGTTCGGCCATTGGCCACTGACTCCGACGTTTCGGCATGATCCCACATGCCATTATCAAGAAACGAAAAGTTCGAGTCACAGGTTTAGGTCTTATATAATTAAACAAATAGAGTTTTCGCTGTGGTCCGTTTCCGAAGACGTACACCCTTCCTTCCTTCCTTTGTCTGACGGCAGTTGTTTTGCCGTCCAGTGTGCTGTTTCCGGGAAATAATTTTTCCCTCTGCAGCAATATTACCAATGGCTAACTGTAAGTGGCTTTCCTATTGTAACCTCTACCTAACTATGTTATTAGGAATTTATTATGAGATATGGAAACGAAGTTGTTCTGACATTCGCTGTGTTGTTATTTAGCGACATGTGCCACGAACATTAACCCTTATGGAGGTAATTCTCCTGTGAATATGTTCTTATGTACTGTAAGCCATTGTGGTAGTTGTCCTATCGTGTGTACTATTGGATTATCATGTTCCAAAATGTTTTTACACATTTTGGTAACTTGATCTTTCACAATAGCATCAAGATAGGGCAATTGTGCTGCTTCATGTAGCTCTGTTATTCTTGTATACATGGGTGCCGAAAATGTAATTTTTAGACATCGGTTCTGAATGATTTGAATTTTCTTTTTATGTTGTTTGGCAAGAATACTCAGTGCTTCACAGCCGTACAGTAGCATGCTGCGGATTACTGTTACATATAATGTAATTTTAATCCGTCTAGCTAGCGTTTTGTCCCGGAAGAATGGATATAACATAGCTATAGCTGCATTTGATTTTTATTTAACATCATTTACTTGATGTTTGAAAGTTAATGTTGGGTCGAGATGTAGCCCGAGATACTTGACTGCAGTCTCATTGCGTAGAATTTGTGCACCTATTGTGAGCTGTATTGGTGGAGGTTTGGAATATTTGGAAAATAGGATTCATTTGGATTTGGATATGTTTAATTTGATAATCCAGAGACAGTACCAATCATAAATTACTGATAATGATCTCTGAAACGTTAGGATTATATGGTGTAACAAGCTGAGTTTGGTTTGTAAGTAAAAGCATGTATCATCGGCAAATGATGCAGCTTTTACTGAAGGAGGATTTAGAAGATCGGAGACGTAAAGGTTGTAAAGCATTGGGGATAGAACTGCTCCCTGTGGTACACCGGCTAGGATAGACTTGCGGTCAGATCTATGTCCATATATCGATAAAAAAAACTTCCTGTTTGAAAGGAAAGTAGCTATAACATTTTATAAAATGTTGTGCCAAATTGAATTTCATTAGCTTGTATATTAATCAATTGATCCAGGTAGTATCAAAGGTCATCTCAATGTCTAGAAATATTGCTAGTGTGATCCTCCTGGCGTTGAACCCAGTGACGATCTGATCAATAAGTCTAGTCAATTGTTGGGGGGGGGGGGGTACTGTGTGCATTCCGAAATCCAAATTGATAATCTGGTAATAAATATCGATTCTGAACTTCAGACTTTAATTGAGCCAAAATTAGTCTTTCGAACAGTTTTCCTGGAACTGGCAAGAGACTTATTGGTCGTAGGTTGTCAGGATTAGAAGGGTCCTTACCAGTTTTTGGGAGCACTATGACTTTTGCCACTTTCCATGCGGTAGGGTGGTAATTAAGTTTGATACAAAACTTGAAAATGGTAAGAAGTAGGATCAAGGCATTACGAGGTGAGTGCTTGATTGCTAGGTTTGGGATTTTGTCAGCGCCTGGGGCGCAGGTGCTTCTTAGGGATTGGATGTGGAATCTTAGGTTTTTAAGGTGAATGTCCGGGTAGATGGGAACTGTAGGAGTGGCAAGGAAAGTGGGTACCATGTCGTTGACATTAGCTTCATGAACTTGTGTGGTGAGCTCATGTGGACGGAATCGGTCTTCGAGATTGGAAGCAATGAGTTGGGCTTTATCATAGGGATGATGAGCCCAACGTCCATTATCATTTAGCGCAGGAGGTGCTCTATTAATTTTGATCATTTTGATAATCTCCCATGCGGGAGGTATTTAGTGATAGTTGCCAATCAGTGTTACGTTTTCCCGAAGTGTATTCCGTACAGCATTTACATACCGATTGTATTGTTGTTTGTGTTCAGGTGCAACATAGCGTCTGTAGAGTTTTTTGAAGTGGCGCTTGCGCTCATGATAGTGTATTACAAGTGGGTCTGCAGGAGGTGTGTGTCGATTTGTTTTCGTGCTTGTTGTTGTGTAATGTAATGCAGAGTTTACAGTAGCTTGAAAGTTGTGTATCGAACGTTCCAACTCTTCAGTGGATTCAACCTGCAATTTAGCGTCTATCCATTGAGAGAGTAGGTTCGAGTATTCTGTCCAGTTTGTTTCCGAGGTGTACGTTCTGAAAGGTGGAGTGAGTGTTAGATTTGTTGTGATTGTAAATAGTATTGGTACATGGTCCGATTCCAGATCATTTGGGGTAGTAGGAGGTTAAGGCTCCCACTTTTTCTAGACAATCGGCACTTTATGTCAGCCGGGTTGTCAGCCCTGCGTGACGGCCGCCTTTACCCCCAGAACAAGCGTCTGGTACTCATTTCCGTTAAAGGCTGAGTCGACCCCAGGGCCCTAGTGCCGCCAGAGGTTTTGGGTCAGCTTAAAAATCCTGACCCCAACGGGACTTGAACCCTCGACCCTCCGGCTTGTAGCTCAGTGCCTTAACCACTACGCTACGGCGTGCCCTCAGATCATGTTGTAATGTGTCATTATTTGAAGAGATGGCTGTGTTTTTAGATATGGCTATGTCAAGGATGTCTGAGCCCAAGCCTTGGGGTGTTTAATGAAAGTGGGTGTGTTCAGTAGGTGCTGAAATTTCAATATTATTTTGTTGACAATATGCCTGTAGGACCAGACCAGAGGCATTTGGTACTCGGCAATTCGAGAATAGATGTTTAGCATTAAAGTCTCCCGCCAGAAGGAATCTGGGGGAGAACGAAGTTAGGATATTTAGATCGTGCCGAGTAAGTCGACGTATCGGGGATTTATAAATCGATGCTATCAAGAGGTCTTGATTTGGTGAAATAGATATGAGTATACCAGTGGCTTCAATTAATTGAAACCCCTGGATCTGTATGGAACGATGTCCAATGGTTTTCTTGATACAGATGGCTGTGCCACCCATTGGGCCAGTGAGTCTATCTGTGCGGTATGTGTGGTAGTCATCGAAACGCAAGCGATGTTTAGGCTTTAAGTGCGTTTCGTTGAGCAATAAGATGTCAATGTTGTTTTGGTGTAGTACAATCTCCAATACCTGGACCTGTTTGCCAACTCCATTGGCATTAAAAACCATGGCATTGAGAATGATACCTTGTGTAAACTTGTTACGCATTTTGGAAGAACATATTCATCAGTTGAGACATGAACATAAATCTCTCCATTGGGCTGTTTAATTTAGCCATGAGAGGCTGGATGTCTTGAACCAGATCATTATCTGAGGTTGGTGTTACTGAATTGATGTTAGGAGTGCACTGGATGGAAGCAATGCGATCTTGTGCTGGTTGGTTTCTATTGATCCTTGGAGCTGTTGTTCTACTGTAAGAAATGCCAGGAGACGTTGATTTCGATGTGAAAGTCCGCGGTGCAGGCGTTGCTTTCGGTAATTTAGGCTCGCGTGATTTTAGGAAAGCTTCATTTGCTTCAATGTACTTTGGACACTTTCTGTAGGATGCAGGGTGCCCTCTTTCTCCACAGTTTGCGCACTTCAACAGAGAAGTGTCAGTTTGAGCTTCTACTGGAACTGTTCACTTCAGATGGCTGTGAGGTTGGACACAGATAACGCAACGTGGTGAAAGTTTGCAACCTGCGAAAGTATGGTTGAAGCGCTGACATTGAAAGCATTGCTTCAATCCAGCGCGTGGTCGACATGCCTCTATGGAAACCATGACAAATAAGCGCTTTCTTAAGACGTAGATTGTTTTAGTTTTATCTGTATTTTCCAACTCTATAAGATAAAGTGGTAACTTTATGATTTTGACGTGTTTTTTTTTTTTTGCTTGACTGAGCGGACTGGGTACTCTAGCTCGATCAATTCAGCCTGTATTTCTTCAACGTCAATGTTATTTGGGAGAGGTTTTAACATTACTTTAAGGGGAAGGTCCTTTTGATTTTGAATGTATAGTATTGTTTATGCATAGAGTCATATAAGGCTTTAATAGTTTGGAAATCATCTAGGGTTTGGGGATAGTACCTCAGTCCTTCATGAGTATTTATTACTTTGGGATATTTTTTAAGTACTGTTCTGAGTTATCTGTTCATCTTGAAAAGATCACCATGGCCCAGCACCGTTATGGGTGGGGGACGTAAGTCTTTTCTGGGAATAGCTGAAGGCTGACTTGAATTTACTGTTTGCTGTGAACTGGTGCTGGGTGGTGATTCAGTTTGCGTGGTCTCCATATGATCTGGTTCACTAATGGGACCATTCGCACTTTCTTCTGCATTTTCGTCGTTGTTACAGTCTGCCAGTATAGAGAATCTGTTAGATGTTTCAAAAATAGTTGCTTTATTACTATGCTTTATGGTTTTAGGATTTTTCCCAATATCATTACTTTTCTCATTGTCATTATTTTTTCTCTTACTGCCAGTTTCTTTCCAATTTGGTTTGGGTTTATCTTTATCTTTTTTTCTGTCACTTTAGGAGTGTTTTGAGGATTGTCTTTTATCAGCTGATTTCGTTGTTGGGAACTTTGAATGATTGGAGGGAAGTCCTCCTTAGCTGTAATAAAACAAGCAGTTTGCAATTCAATTATTGTGTTTTTGACTGCTTGATGTAGTAACTGTATGTATTGGGAAGTATCTTTTATTTCATTCTTTTTGAGTGTATCAAGTTTTTGGAGTGATCCCATGGTTATATCATATGCAATTTGAGTTTTGCCGAAATCTTTGAATCTTGCTAGAAAGTTCATATTGAGCAAAAGAGCACCTCTGATCTCATTGGCAAGCTTGATGTCAATATCGGTCAGTTCGCGCTGTTTTTGCTCAATATAAGCATCAAATCTTATTACAGATCGTTCCCAATACGCAGTAGGAAGTGCGGATGGTTGATCCATTTCCATATCGGTCACATTACATTCGGCCATCGTGCTTGGCAAGCCAAGACTTAGTTCTTTTGCCGAATTTACACTGCCTAGTATGTAAGGTTGATGTACCTACCTTATTTAAACTATGAATAACACTATAAACACTTTACACACAAAAAACACTTACACTAGGAAAGCCACTTAACCTACCTTTGATATGAACCCAAAAAACAATGAAAAGCTTACATTTTATCTAAGAATTTAGAACAATCGGAGCACACTGAGACGGAAAAATTGCACTTTTGAAGGCACTTTCACTGATGTTGAAGTTGTTTTCTGAGACGTCCGCTTTTTATTGCAGGGGCTTTATACACAATTCGTCGTAGCACAATGAATCATAAGACGTACACGCTTCCAAGTTTTAGTTCGTATGTAATTAAACACCTTCATTTTTCAGTGTGGTCCGTTTCCGAAACCGTACACCCATATAAGGTTTAGTTCTTATGTAGTTAAACACGACCCAAGGAAGCCCAGTCTCCAAGAAGTACAAGGAGTACAACTACAACCAGTAAAAATACAGATTACATGACAAGGAGAACTGATAATCTCCCACCTCTCCTAATAGACAAAGATACACCACATCTCACAAAGATAAATGATTTTTTCAAAAAATACAGTCCACTCTCGCTAACCGCTAGGATGGTCCCGGCCGGAACAGCTATTCATCTTAGCTGTCACAAGGATTGGCTAAACCTACAGAGACATTTCAGGGAATATAATGTCCGCTACCAAATACTTGAACTCCCTGACCAAACATACCAAATAGTAATTCGAGGCATCCCTCACACCATAGGCTCAGAGGCCGTTAAAGGATCCCTTCAAGAACAGGGTATACACGTTTTTGAAGTCAAAAATATGACATCAGCTTCAGGCATCCCATTTCCTATGTACAAAGCCATACTTGCAGAAACGCCTGATGCTGAAAAAATCTTAACAAGACTCACCGGCGTCTGTTATTATGCTGTAAGAGTTGAGCCCTTCTTCACACGAAGGCCTCCTCCACAGTGTAGTAGATGTCAACAATATTTCCATACAATAGAAACTTGTAGGGAAACGCCTCGCTGCAGGTTGTGCGCAGGTGAACACCTGACTCGCACTTGCAAAATGCCTACAGGCAGGACACCAGTCTGCGCCCTCTGTCACGGAGGCCATTACGCAGACTCAGACCAATGTCCAGCCTTTAAACATGCTATGAATAAGTCCAAGCGTATGCGGAAAAATCCCAATCCTTCAAACAGACAGGCACAGCAGCAGCAGTCCAATGCGACAGCAGCAGCAGTCCAATGCGACAGCAGCAGTCCAATGCGACAGCAGCAGCAGTGCCAAACCAAATTCCTACCAGAAATAAAAATTCCCAACAACAAAACTCAACTGCAAGGCTACCACCTCCAAATACAGAAACACAATCCACTCAAGGTCCCAGCTACAGCACAATTGTTGCAGACTCAGCCAGAGTGCAACAAATAACACACAACACACAAGTACATAAACCCCGAAGACGCAACCGCGGACGCCGCAGCAGTGGAAGTTCTACTTCCTCTGCCGATCAAGCTTCCGCGGCGGCTGATACGGGTACTAACACCATACCCAAACGAGCCACACATTGTGAGGGAATCGACCCAGGACGCATCGAACGGGCAGCTACTCGCAGGGCGGTAAATGTCATGCAGAGAGCCTCATATGGCGAACATGTGCATGCCCTGCCCTCCGAAGCGGCGGCCCAAATGCCTCGCGCTCCTGCTCCGGCCCGCCAAGGTGGGGATCGTGGGGAAACACACATCCAACACCAGCCGCCTCCTCGACCTATGCCTCCAAGGTTGCAACAAAGCCAGCCAGCTCTGCCCCAGCATAGCAGCAGGGATGAGAACCAAAATGGTTTCCTATCCATGGCCATAGCTCTATTGAAGTCATCCTTCAATAATGCAACCTTCCACAGATTCTTGGACGCAGCCCTTGCGGCTTACAATAGCTACATCGGCCACCAAGGGACAGGAGCACTCTCCACAGCGATCAACGTATTTGTTGGTCAAATGTAGTAGTAGTAGGACTTTATTAGACAAAAAGTAAGATATTTACAATATTATTTACAAATATGGGTCGCACGGGCAGTAAGCCGTACGTGCTGTTGACAGTCCGTTACAATAAAGTAATAATTGGTACTAGTGTAAAGAAAAATAAACAACAAAAACAGCAATAACATTACAATTGCATAAAGAAAACACAATAATAATATTACAATTAAATAATAACACAATAACATTATACACTAAAAACATTAACATTACAATTACATAAAGAAAACACAATAATATTACAATTAAGTAATAACACAATAGCAATAACATTACAATTACATAAAGAAAACACAATAATAATATTACAATTAAATAATAACACAATAGCATTACACACTAAAAACATTAACATTACAATTACATAAAGAAAAACACAATAATATTACAATTAGGTAATAACACAATAGCATTATACACTAAAAAAACATTAACATTACAATTACATAAAGAAAACACATTAATATTACAATTAAATAATAACACAACAGCATTATACACTAATTAATTTATATATAATTGTTAATAATTAATGGTATTGCATTTTGATAACATATATTTATTCATGAATGAGTGTTGTCCTTATTTTTCGCGTTTTGTCCAGAAATTTACCGAGGTTTATCCAATTTTCTGGATTTACCAATAACTCGTAGCATGCCAATCTTTGCCGATTTGAATTTAGAAATCTTTCCGGTAATAACTGACGTCTCCAATATTCTAAATCATTACATTTTCCTAATATATGTATCTCATCTTCAAAGTTCCCGCACATTGGACATATTCGCATATCGTGATCGTCGCTAATTTTTAGAAATTTCCATGCCCCTAGCCTAAACCAAGCAAGCCCTGATCTCTCCTTAAATCCTAGGTTGAGTGGGGCACAGCTCCTAACTAACTTCATCCATCTAACTAACCCAAAATGGCCCAAGACCCCTTAGGAGGAAATAGAAATGATTTCACCCCTATGAGCATATTATTCTGGAATGCTCAAGGGATTAAACACAAAAAGCAAGAGCTACAGGTCCCTCGCTGCAATCCGACAGAATACCTGTAGCTCTAATCAATGAAACACATCTCAATAACCCTGATAAATTCAAAATCAGAAATTACGTAGTCTACAGAAATGACAGACAAAATAGAAGGGGAGGCGGCACAGCCATCCTTATACACAAAACACTAATACACTCACAAGTTGACATACCTGCACTACACCGAACTGAGGCCACAGCTGTTCGTGTAAATATAAATGGAAGATTAGTAACACTAATATCGGTATACAACCCACCTGATAACATAAACACAGACGACATACAGTCACTACTAGACACGTCTTACACAGTCATCATAGCAGGCGACTTAAATTCCAAACATGTTACATGGAACTGTCGCCAAAATAATGCAAATGGTAATAAACTATTTAACTACTATAACCAAACTGATACACCATTTCAAATTATCGGTCCCAACGAACCTACATATTATTCAGACCGTGCGAATATATTCCCGACCACCCTAGATATTGCCATATCAAAAAACATTCATCCAACAACGGACTTGGAAGTAATCAATGCCCTTAATTCAGATCACTTACCGGTCCTAATGACCCTAGCAGGAAACGCCACACAGAAAAATGAAAGGACATTTCTAAAATACGGTATTGCCCATTGGGAACAATTTAGAAATGACATCGAAAACACATTAAATATACAGGAAATAGAAACACAGGTTAACATCGAAACGGCCGTTCAACACATTACCAATGTAATAAAATCCTCCATACGTGCCAATATCCCTAAGGGAAGAGCACGAAACACAAACACGCCATTCTCCCCATACATCAAGGACCTAATTAGGCGACGAAACAGAGCTCGCAGACTCTGGAAAAGATATCCACAACAGGACGACCATAGGCGCGAAATGAACCACCTAAGGTTCAGAATACGCATTGCCATCCAAAACTATGTATCTAATTACTGGGACCGTACTATCTCAGAATTAAACACACAAGAAATGCAAAAAGTATGGAGAATAGCTAAATGTATCACAAAAACAAATGATACAATACCAAACCTCGAAACAGGACAAGGTATAGCAACAACACTGGAGGAAAAATGCTTAGCCTTCGCGAACCATTTGGAAGAAACATTCACCCCAAATAATAATATAAATTACATATTTACTCGAGAAACAGAGGCACTAGTAGAAAATTTTCTAACCAGAGCCCCTCAAATTCAAATAAGAAAAACCAACAAACACGAACTCAAATGGCAAATCAAACATTTGCGTGATAGGAAAGCCCCAGTTCCGGATGGAATACAAAATATAGTACTAAAACAACTCCCGGACATAGCAATAGAATATATTGCTAAAATCATTAACGCAATATTTAAATTCTCATACTTTCCAAACGAATGGAAAGAAGCCCGTGTACTCCTTTTTCGCAAATCGGGCAAAAATCATAGGCAGCCCAGGAGTTAAAGACCAATCTCATTATTAAATACAATGAGTAAATTGGCAGAAAAAATAATTTCTAAGCGCCTCAACAAATATTTAAACGACTTAAATATCATCCGACACGAGCAATGTGGCTTTAGACGGCAACACAGCACCACTATGCAACTAGTGAGGCATGTAGAACATATCACACGGGGATACAATGAAAATCGGTCCACAGTGGCACTTTATTTGGATATTAAATCAGCATTCGACAAAGTCTGGCACACCGGACTTATTAGAAAGCTAATAGAAACCAACATAGCAGATGGAATGGTACATCTACTACACAGTTATTTAACTAACAGAAAATTCCATACTGCCATTGCAGATGTCATATCTGAAACAAAAAATATATATAGTGGGGTAGCGCAAGGGAGTATAATAGGCCCAACTCTCTTTAATATCTATATAAATGACATACCCCACATTGAAAATATTTACACCAATATATATATTTTTGCAGATGACACCCTAATTACAGGACAGTCATTTAATCCGCTAGTAGCCGCACGCCAAGTTCAGCGCAGTGTCACTCAAATTGAGCCATGGCTGCAAAAATGGCGAATAGAAATTAACACTAATAAATGCCAAAGTATCATATACTCCAAAAAGAAGGAAACACCTATCACGAGTGATTCCTAACCTAACTCTAAATGGAGAAAACATAAATTGGAAAACCCAGGTTAGATACCTAGGCCTGACATTAGACCAAAAATTAACATATAAATATCACTTAGAAAATTCTAGGAACAAAGCATATGGAATGCTAAAAATGTTGTTCCCATTAATAAACAATAAATCAAAACTTTCAATGAAAGTCGGCTTCACCATATATAAATCATTACTTCGCTCACTAATAACATATGCATGCTCAGTATGGGGCTATGCTGCAAAATCACATATAAACAAATTACAAGTTTTCCAAAATAAGGCTTTACGCCTCATTAGTAAATTAGCATTCGTAACGCCAATTCCTACACTTAATGAGGAATGCCGCATAGAAACCATCCCAGAATTTATATATTCAGCAGCCGAAAAATGTTATCTTTAAACGCAGGACCATCCAAATCCACTAGTGGCCGACTTAGGATTGTATAACCCCACACACGACACACACAAAAGACCAAGGGCCATCTTGGAGGATCAACATCAATAATAATAATAAAAAAAGTGTATATATATGTAAATACTTAGCACCTAACACCTAATATAAGTATCTATGATTAAGCTAACCTTAACATCTACTTAAGTTACAGGTGACCAGGAGAATGAAGAAAGAAGGACAGATATTCCTGATCAATTGCACTACAATAACTAATAAAATAAAATAAAATAAAAATAACCAAACATACATCCTTCATCTCTGACACTGTATTAAAGACGTTCTGCGTCTCAAAATAAAAATTCAACAAAGACGGACTACGTCTCTAAATAAAGAAAACAACAGGTGGTTGCCGGCCAGTCACCTCTAAGAGCCGGAAAGCCCTGATCGATTTTTGGCCATTTTTCGAAACACTATTTACTAACTTCAAACCTACTCTGCTAAGGTTTCGGTGGTTTCCTTAGCGCTAAGATAAATATCGGAGTAGGCCCCTTGAACCCACCAGTAAAATTATTTTCCCCATATATATTCCAAATTCAAAATTAAGGGCAATTTAACGAAATTTGAAACTAAATAATTAAATTAAACCAACCTTTTCAGACACTTCTCAATCTAAATTATTATACATTAATAATCACTCTGCTAAGATTTCTGATGGTTTCCTTAGCGTTAAGGTAAATGCCGGAGTGGACCCCTTGCTCCACCAGTAAATTCAAAATTACCCATACAGCCGGAGAGAGAGGAGTTGCTGGAGATTTCATTCTGATTTGGGGCTGCAGCTGATGCCTTCTCACCTCACAGAAGACAATCGTCGTGATCTATGGGATGCGTCCTTCAACGGATCCACTTTGTGCAATGTACTTCATACATATAACATATTCTCACACTAACAACAATATAACCAATATCTCACATTCAATAAAGGTACATCCCTCAACAAATTATACTATACATACACTCAAATTCCAGATATATATTTACTATACATAATTTTCACCATAATAAGGAGCAACAACACATGCTACAAGTATGGCCATGCGATGGATGCGAATGATGAATACAGTGTTCTACATTATAAGTAAATGCTCACCGGCTTTACTTGTTTTCAAAATTATGGGGTTAATGGACTCAGTCTTCGTCCCCTGTCAACTTCGGTTGGCCGGCAGCGTGGTAGCCGCAAAACCAGCCGCATTCTGCGCTGTCCATCTTGATTAGACTAGAGAGACAACGACCAGCCAGTCTGCAGCCGACTGTTGAGGAGTTCACAGAGAGCACGCAGTATCTCCTGAAGATGTCTACCGCAGCAGTAGACGAAACGTCGAGTAGAAGAACGACTGGACCACGGCCTATATGCCCGGAAGACGAACCTAATAGGTAACATTTGTTTGTTGTTGCAATATTTACTTGTGTGACCGTACCCTAAACACTTTAGACATCTAGTGACAATAATGAAGTCCTCTACTCTGCACATGCTCCACTTTAATTTTATTCTCTGTAGGGACAGCAACTTTCTCCTTATGTTAGGGCTGACTTGTATTACTAAATGCCTAGAGTCTTCAAAAGTAGCCTTAGTGAACTTTACGTCTATTGTTGGATTCTCTATATCTGTCAGGTTATTTTGCTGCAGTATTATGTCTTTAACTTCAGCATCGTCTATGAGCCGTGGCACGAATTTCAATATTAAAGCGGGGAGTTTTTTCGTGGGGCGCTCTATGGACAGTGAGTTTTGTTTCTTTAGTTCATTTTCCAGGATGTCGCGGTCGGTACTATTATCGCATTCTACAAATAAAGTATTATTACTTAGTTTCTTCATTTTGTTTACTCCGACCTTTAATGATTTAGGGTCTACAGTTTCTCTTATGAGCTGTTTTATGTTGTCTGGATTCATAGTGGGGTCAGTCGGCTTGATGATGAGACTAGCTGTTTTAGTAGGTTGGCCGCTGCTAGGTGGCAGGAAGTGGTGGGTCGGTGTATAGTAGTTACTAGTGGTACCAACAGATAATGGGAAATGGTAAATATCAATAAAACTAAATATATGGTCACACGTAGAAATTCATTAAATAATGGAAATGGACAACTAATGACAAATGAGGGAAATTTTGAGGAAGTGGCTGAATTCAAATACCTAGGAACAATAATCACAAATAGGAATGAGATGCACAAAGAAATTAAACATAGGCTCAATTCTGGAAATGCGTGCTATTATGCATTGCAGAGACTCTTGATGTCCCAACTCCTTTCAAAAAAGTTAAACTGAAATATATAAAACTATTATTCTACCAGTTATATTATATGTGTGCGAAACATGGACTCTTACTTTAAGAGAGGAAAGGAGATTACAAGTATTTGAGAATAAAGTACGTAGGAAAATTTTTGGACCAAAGAGAGATGAACAGACGGGTGAATGGAGAAGACTACATAACAATGAACTACATGGTCTTTACAGGAAGCCAGATATAATAAGAACAGTTAAGTTTCGTAGACTGCGATGGGCAGGACATGTTGCACGTATGGGGAATGAAAGACTTGCATGGAAACTTCTTGTAGGAAAGCCAAAGGGAAAACGACCAGCTGGTAGACCAAGAATGAGGTGGGAGAATAACATTAAGTATGATTTGAGGGAAGTAGATTATACAGGGAATGATTGGAAAGCATTAGCTCAGGATAGGGATGTATGGAGAGCTTATGTCCGTGCGGTCATGAACCTACGGGTTCGATAGTGCCAGTGAGTAAGTAAGTGGTACCAACAGATGTCGCTAGTTGTTCACTATACAAGCGTGGATTTTCCTTCTCAACGGAAGTTAATGCCTTTTTCAAAGAACTTTCGAGACCCAAAAACATGGCACTAAGTCTATTTAAAATATTATTTATTTCACTTACTGAGTTTATGGCCTCTTCCTTAAGAGTTTTATCCATGTTGCTTCTCGATTTGAGAGCTTGTTGTACCTTGTTTACGTGTTCGAATATCACAGTCACTAACTCACTTCCAGCTTCTTCCGCCATCTTGTACTGTTTATTTAACAATGCTCTGTTTGTGCCTCGCATAAGAATGAAAACCATAAAAATGCTACAGAAGTCATTCCAAGAGCCGCAGCAGAAATTATTTAGGCTCCAGCGGAGGTATGCACCGTAATGAAAGAAAATGATCTTCCATCGTTCGATAAAACATTAGGGAGTCAGAATTATCAGATATTTGGCAGACGATGACTCTGGTGGGCGAGTGAGAGCTGATAATATAAACAGAATATCTGAATGCGTTAAACACTTTCATTAACGAATGGATGGGCGGCTTGTAGAGCATAATGAGGTAGATGTTTTGAAAGATGGAAATTATAAAGTGATTATAAACGTATATATGTTAAGGCATTACCACTGCAGTGCAGATAGAAACTTCCTAAAATAATTTTCAGTCTATAAGACAAGCTCTGTCGGCTGTATTGTTCCATTACTTGTCTACCGATGACAAATCTCAACGTGTTCCTTGCTCTGATACGTGATTAAAATACAAAATTATGCAGAAAAGTAAAAAAAAAAAAAAATAAGAACAGTTTTTCACAAGAAGTAACACTGGTAAACAAGTTGTTTCTGATCCTGACTATTATAAAATTGTTTACATGGGAAAACTAAATGTCCGAAAACGTGTTTCAATCATCTTTCGGTAGAGATAAAACAAATTGTAAATCTGATTTTGTTAGAATAGCAACATATGCTCCTACTTAATAATGGTAATACAGCAAAGAGTTCATGACCCTGAAAAATAAGATTTCACACCATAAGTCTTCGTGATACAAATTTTGCGACAAATTGTCGAACAACGCGCAATATTTGTAGAAATCTGAAGTGAAAAATTATTCCAGAAGGTTAGGCAGAGGTGAACCGAAAGTGCATTTTTCGGCTCAGTATGGTATCTTCGTTCTCCTCCCTACACTGGAACATTTGTGAAATATGCCAATATCCTGCTCTCCTGGTAGCTACCCCTTCCCTCTTCATCCTTCCTGCCGCGCATGTCTACAGCGCATCTCCCCTCTACCTCAGAACCTTTATATACATGGTGCACTTGCAGAACAGTATTCATTCGATCATCCTAGCAATCGGCGTTTTGTTGTTTGAACGGATTCAAGAGTGGAATCCGATTCCAGGTCACGATGCGACTGGAAGGTTAAAATGGAACTCTACATAGACAAGTTGTCCTGAGGCCAAGAAGAGGCCTGTTTGAGTTAGTCCGGCAGTCTAGGGAGTAGGGAAGAGGTGATCCCCGAAACTCGGACGCATGTATGAATGTTGCGTGATGTATGGTATGTTATTTATTTATTTATTTATCTGTATGGCTACTTTGATCGTTTAATCAAATACTATAATTTTTGTTGTTAATTTATTTTTACTCAGCCAACTTGTTTATATTAAAAGTTATCTTTTAAACAAAGCCCCTCTTTTATTGTTCAAGTATAAGTAGTTGTTTACTATCCTGTAATGAAAATCACTCAAGTAAGAAACTATTCCGAGCTCCTCAACTATCATGCTGATTAGCGTTCTTGAAACACAGTTATTATCTTGTTCACTCACTGTATGCATCTAACAATCTGTATTCTTATATATATATGTATCAGAGAAAGAAAGATGAATCAACGGCTACCTTCTATGGGCCCAAGGTAAGCCATTTCTTGATAGATATCCTCTTTGGAAATCAGATCCACATTAATAGAAACAGCAATTACAAAACCCGATCCCGGATTAAAGGTAACAGTCTGCGTGGTTTTCAAAAGAGCCACAAATGGTAGCAGTAGTGTGGTTCACTTACCCACAAATGGTAAAAGAAGCGTGGTTTGGGTTTCGTAACCCCCACAAATGGTAACAGAGCGCAGGGTTCTCTTGCCAGCACAAATGGTAGGCAGACCGTGGTTTTGTTGTTTTTTATGCCAGCACAGAGGAACAGAGGAAAGAAAAGAGCTGTAGATAAATGAAAGTGTAGAACAATGCTGCAGTTACTATGGATTTTAAACATTTTTCTTGTTCGTATCTTCAATAGAACTTGAAATCAATATATTGGCCAGAAGACAGGAACTGTGAACCACACATTATGTAGGTAAATAATGACTGTCTTAGTTAATTTTTAGTCATAAATCCAGGGTCATCCAAGAAGACAACACAGGACCACACAATATAAAACACATAGGTCACTTCAGATGTAAATATTTAATTAAATCAATCTTAACAAATATCAGCACGTATTTAAATATTTTGTTGGTGGAGATGTTCGCGTCTTTCATGAACTCGGGACCAACCTTTAAGTACTCTACTTATTGATATGACCTCATTCTGGGCGAGAAAACAGGTAAAGTAGGATCTAGAAGACGATGTCTCAAAGCATTAATGGGGAAGTGAAATTTAGGTGGAATAGGGAGGTACGCCACTTTTGGAGTAAATATGATAAAATATCTACGTCCTACAAAAGAAACAGCTAGTAATATGGGTGATATTACTTCTCTATAACGACGCTATTTAATATTTAAAACCATTAACGACGTATTTAAAATGTGACTGAGAAAGGTCCTAAAGTTTTAGTCTGATGCCCATTTTTTCATTATTAAATTACTTTAATATTATAATGATATTGTGAAAAGAAAAATTAATATGTGAACCGTAGACCTGTACTTCTCCAGACTAGTGTGCAGCCCACTACACCATTCCACACCTGGCACAAACACCAATAATTCTTTCCGCAAATACAAGTCTTATAATTTTCGTTTCGTCCGCTGTCAGGTAGATGACACTGCGATCTCCAACGGCCGGCTTCGTTTAGAAGTGTCTATATTTGAGAATTATAAGATTTGTATATGTGGAAAGAATTATTGGTGTTTGTGCCAGGTGTGGAATGGAGTAGTGGGCTGCACACTAGTCTGGAGAACTAGAGGTCCACGGTTCGATTCCTGGTTCACACATTAATTTTTCTTTTCACAATATCATTATAATATTATAATATGATCCATTATTGGATCTATGTTAAAATAACAGTATTGGAAAATGTTAAATAAATTACTTTTTTCCGATTGAGGGTCTTTCCACTTTTCAGCGGTTGCCCTTTTACCAGCCGGCTGCTGGCCCTTCACATCCACATGTGTCAATCACAGAGGTAGATGATCAACAGCCAGTGTAGGGGTGACATGTGGTTAGCATGTCGAGTCCCCCAGCCGTTATAGCTGGTTCCTCAACCTGGAGCCGCTACTTATTGTAGCTACCCAATTGCCTCACGATGCTGGGTGGGCACCGGTCCCATACTGGCCGAAATACCATGAGAAAATTTCTTCCCCCATGGAGACTCGAACCAGCGCAAGTCCCGTAGCTCTGCGCCAAGGCTTCCTACCTTAACCGCTCGGCTACGGCGCGGGACATAAATTACTTTTAAGTTCCGTAAAACAAATAACCAACGTCTTCGGTTTTCTTCCGGAGTAACGCATGACTGATTATGCGTTTTTTTAACTCTGTAAAATTCACAAATCATGGACCGATTTGAAGCATATACCAACATGGACTACAGCACTTAATTACAGTAGTAGTAGTAGTAGTAATAATAATAATAATAACATAAATAATAACAATAAGTATTTTCTCTAATTGTATTCACATTACATCGAGGAAAACGTTTCGAGGCTCCTTTTGCAGGACACACCACGGACGAGAAACTAGGCAAGTAAGTAAGTTAATGAAATCTAGTATATTAGAAAATATAAATGTCGGAAATAGAAATTTAGACATTCCATCAGGATACATGGTGGTTGACCACGTTATCCGTAAAGAAGGTAGCCGTCATTCTACAATGGTGGACCTTATTCTCTCCTTTATTAAGATTTACTAACTAATTAACTCTATGCCACTATCCAACCCGCAGGTTCATGGCCTAATAAACTCTTGTATAAATTACTTTCCTCAAATCATGGCTAAACATTATTCTCTCACCTCATTCTTGGTCTACCAACTTGACATTTTCCCTCTGGATTTCTTTTATGAACTCCCATCCACGTCTTTCATTCCCCATTTGTGCCACATGTCCTACGAGACTTAACTCTTCTTATCATATTTGGCTTCCTATAAAGACCATGTAGCTCGTTGTTACATAGGCTTCTCCAATCATATGTCTGCTCATTTTCTCTTTTCTCCAAAAATGTTCGTAACAATTTTGTTGATAAATACTCGTTATTTTCTTTCCTCCCTTAAAGCAAGAGTCCATTTTTCGAACCTATATAAGTGATAGAATAAGAGTTTTACATATTTTCAGTTTAACGTTTTAAGAAAAGAGTTGGGACTATTATGATTTACTAGAAGAAGTTAATTTAGTTGTGCTTATATCCTTACAGATGTCATGTCATATCGACCCAAACAGCAACTAAGTTATCATTGGGGTGTTGAAGGTAGAGACCTATTTATTCAGATTTATTCTTTCTTATAAGTCCGAAAATCTGGAGCTTGTGACCCACGGCTTGAAGTCACTTCCGGAGGTCTTGTTAGTTGGATTATTCCATCCTAAGAATCAATCGATACCAGCAGGCTTTGAACCTGCGAACCGCAGGAACATTACCACTAGCCCAAACGGTCGAGGGACCGACTTCCAGCTAATATGATTGCACGGCACTTATTATTAACCCTTCTAGGCACAGATAACCGGTGCCATACGGTGGAAAATACTAAAAAAACTGGTTCTCCAAGTTGGGGGATGGAATTTACGGCATAAGAAACACTCAAGTATGTATTGCGAGGGAAAAAAATAGAATGTCAAAGATTCATTCTGTTGTCATCAGTATTTATGAACTCTATTTAACAACTGAGATTATAAACATCGCAATTCAAGTTAGCAAGAATGGGCTAACAAATTATTCTCTTTTCAAGTTCTCAGTTCATTTACGTGCCGTAAATTTATACTTGTTTAATTCCGATCAGAAATAACATATTCAGAATTGTGAGACCTGAAGAATCAATAGAACGTGAAAAGATTTGAATATGAGGACCTTGGTACGAGACCCGAGCATGTAACCATTATTCCATCAATATCGACTACAGGGTGTAATAAAAATGAGGTGAATTAAATGAAAAAGAATGAAAATGAGTGTTTCAAACTATATGCACATTACATGCACAATGTCAAGCTATATAAAACTGTAAATTAATGTTAGGTTTTTGTAGATAAAACAGCGGTTATCATTATATTAACTGGAGATTACACGAGAAAATTGAATATAATTTGCTACTTAAATTAATGTGAGGTTCTTACCTTACGTTATATTATCGGTAATATGCTTATAGAAATATTATTCTTGAAAACGTAATTTTGAGAAATATCTTTGTTGCCCAGTGACAACAAAAATGACATAAAAATACTGTGACGTCACGGAGCAACGTCACTGAACGTAAAACTGAAAATATTACTCTGAATGAAATAAACATAATACAGTTTCATATGTCAACATCAACAGCTTGAGACCAATGTACATCGCTTCCTCCAACAGATAAATGTTAAATGTTTCTTCGTTTAAATGCGTATTAGTTAATATGGTATCACGGTATGCTGTATATTTTAAAGCTACTCTTATTGGTCATTATAACAAACTTAACTCTAAAATCATAAATATTCTGTTTTACATTGATTGAGAAAATATGTTTTTATTTTGCATTAAGATTATACCTCCGTAGTCTTTAAAAGTATATTAAAATACGTGGCCTATCAACAGGCCTTCAAGATCCTAGGCCGTTGCAACCTGTACCATTTCACTGATGCAGGTGATATGCAATGCAGTGCATATCTATACTAGCTAATATTCGGCATGCGCTGCTACAGATAAATAAATGATGTGTTTATTAATTTAGTTGGAAAAGTAAAAGGAAAAATAAATATAAATATATATCGTTATTCTTTTTAGATACCTCGTGCTGATTACCCGGCGTTGCCAGTTGAATCTACGCATCCGGATGTGCACGTATTTGGTACAAATGAGTTGAAAGACAAAATTCGTTATTTTCAGTTATCCATAAAAGAATACACGCCGTGCGCTGCTATGCTTGCCCGGGAATCTGCTTATCCCGATCTTCTTGGCATCAATAAAAGTCAAAAATGGTTATGAGTTATCCTTAAAAGACAAACATATGCTGTCGCGGACTTTTTTTATAGTTTTTTTTTTTTTGAGATATTCAATTCTGTGTACATTAATTTTGGTATTTGTCATGGTTCAGGCAGCGTAAGGCATTTAAGAGTTAAAGAAAGGGACTTTTTCACGTTTTTCAGTACAAAGAGTGTTTTTAAAGATGTAGGAGTAGTGTATATCAACTCTCTCATAGCCTATGTTCGTCCCGGAAATCTTCTCAACATTTTGAAAAAAACCCAACACAATCGGATCAACGGTATGGCCGCGCATAAAGTATGAACAAACAAAAAACGAACAAACAAACAAATCAACAAATAAACATTAATTATATATATTAGATATAGGGCCTATATGACATGAAAACGAAAATGAATACCTGAAATGGGATTTGAGCCCAGGACCTCTGATTTAATACCTCACTGCGCTACTATTTAAGCTATCCAGGCTCCTAGCACTAACATTTATTATTCCTTTTTATATATTCTTTATCATGAGAGTTTGTGGTCTCACTGCCCCTAGTGGCGACTGCAATAAGTAAGCCAATTAAAGAGAATGTTTACTTTATATCAGTTTGTCCGGTCAAAATAGACGTTCCAATTAACAAAAATTCGCATAGAGCTGAAAATTAGTACGAATATTGGGAACACTATTATAAATGAAATGTAAACATTCCCTTTCGATCTCACATCTGCAAAAAAATTATTCAACGTCAAATTTCGTATCTATGGGTTTTTTGCATTTTTCAATCAACGATAACTTTTATTATAAAAATAGGTAAGGCGAAAGTTGTAGATTGTGCAATTATCATAAGTAATGCCACGAGTGATTTCCAAATTATCGATAAATTCACGACTCGCGAAGTGAGGAGTGAATTTATCTAGAGAATTTGGAAATCAAGAGTGGCATTTGTTAGGACTATTTAACGAATAAAATTAAGCTCTTTATTCACATATCATTATTTAACTGTAGTTATTTTAAAATATTTATATATTTAATGTAAACGGCGATGTTTGAAAACAAATGAGAAACAATAGGTACGCTTCATCTGCTTCTTTTGTTTATCACTGCAACCAGATCATACTATTTATTGCCAAAGGAACGCAATATTGTAAGAATGCTCTCTAGTGGAGAAAAAATGAAACATATCAAACTGTATATGTGAAAATGTTGAAGTATTATATATTTTTATTCTTTTGAATTTTGCAGTAATTTAGCTTTTAATGTAGCTATTATTTATTATTCCTAAGATTTGTGTAAATTTTGTGATTTTCTTGTTCACATCTTTTTCATTTTGATAAGATATTTCACAACTTAAATAATTGACATTTTCTACTTGTTCTAGGCATTGGTTATTGTATATTATCTTACTTCTGATTGGAACCTCTCCTAAGAATCCCATTACTTTTGACTTTTGCTCTGATATTTCCATTCCACAATCTCTTAATATTTTATTTAGTGTAATAGTCCTATTTGTAAGTTATTCTCTGAATTGGAAATTAAAACCTAATCATCTGCGAAAATTAGTGTATTTATTGTTAAGATAAGGTTATTATGGTTCCTGATGTAGTGTATTAAAACATAAAACTCAAGACATGCATTTTGCAACTTCTCGAATACATACAACATTCACAATAACTTATTGATAATAAAATTGAAAACGTCACAGAAATTATTTTATTCTCACCCTCTAAAACATTATGGTTACGTAATATACCGATATAAAACCGTACATTTTAAGTACAATTTTCAAGAGAGAAACTCCATATTTTCGGTTTCTCTGTGTTTAGTTACTAAAGTGTTCTCGGATGAGATGACGAACGGAATTCATAATATATATATTTTTTTGCAGTGAACACTACCTGCACATAAAATTACAGCCATAGGGAGCTCTGTGCCAGGCGATGGGGTTCTCACGAAAAGTTAGTGATGATGGGAGGGGGGGATTTTTCCCGAAACGTGTTCTGGCGTAATATCAGTCAAGCGGAAATTTAGTGTATTTGCAAATACAATATATTAAGTGTCAGGAAATATAGCTCAATGTAAAAACATTCTAGGCTCAATTTTTTACTTTTAATTATCTTGGTTCATATTTGACCCCGTCGTCTAGGGGTTATGTTACTTGCCTCTTTACCAAAGAGTCAAGCGATAAATCCCGCCGAGGTCTATGGATTTCTAGGATGGAAGAACCCAAGGGACCAGTTCTCCGAGAGAGATTTTAAGCCGTGAGTTCCGTAAAAGAACCTGAGATCTAAACTAGTGCCTCTGAGCAAAATATAATCTGCCTTCCTCCATCCAAGTAATACCTTAATCTGCTACCAGATGTCTCTTACCGCTGTATGCTGCTCGCTAGCTGTCATATGTACGAAAATAAGTGTAACTATATTAGATTAATTAAGAATGTCGCGTTAGGGAACACCCATTAAACTACTACGTACATGTAATGTGGTACACACTAGGCAACAGAGCGTAATAAATCACTTCTCGGATCCAAATTAAGTACCAAGAATACTGAACCTGACCTTGAAAAGGCCGAAATATATTAAGTATTAGTTTTCGAAAAGAACATATTTGGGAAAATGTTCGAGTCAGCAGGAATTGTAGAAGGACCTTGGATAAGCAGAACAAATTATGAATTGAATAACAAAATTGAGAAAAAAAAATCTTGATTTCGTTAGAGTACAAAGATTAATTTGTTTTGCGCGTGTATGCAGAATGTGTGATGAAAGGCTTTTATTCTTAAAAAAAAATTCCCAGTGAAGCCTTTAACAACTAAACTCCAAGTCAGACATAAAATTAAATGGGATAATGACGTGTTACAAGACTGAATAATCTTTATATATCATAATTCATCCTGCATTTATTTGTGACTTCTTAACCCCACAACCAATCTTTATGTAAATTTGTACTTTACATGTTTTGAAGAAAGTTGAGTGTTTAGCCGCTCAAAAGCCAGTAGTTGTAAGAGTTCAGCTAATATGAAAATTAAAATTAGCCCTAGCGGTCGCAAATTTCTGTTTCACAACGAAACTCAGTATGTGCTCTTAAGGTAAATCGAGATAGATATTATTAAAAATTCAGCAAAGTCCGACCATTTTAAGTGGGGATTTACCGGAAATCCGAATATAAGAATTGACTGGCAAACCGCCATATTTGATTCGTCGAAACGTATAAATCTGTGTATACATATTTTCAGGTAAAGCGAGTGCTTAGCTGCTGATTTGCTCTAAAAGTGTTAGGTGTAGGAGTTTACCTGAAACGAAAACTTAAAAATATTTTTCATTTACTTAGGCGTAGCAGCGCACCCCGGCCATTAACTAACTCACTGGCTGTATCGAACTCGTACGTCCACGGCGGCGTGTACATAAACTCTCCATACATCCCTATCCTGAGTTAATGTTTTCAGTAATTCTCTGTATTATTTACTTCCCTCAAATCATGGTTAATGTTATTCTCCCACCTCATCCTTGGTCTATCAACTGGGCGTTTTTCCACTGATATTTCTACAAGAAGCTTCCATGCTCGTCTTACATTCGCATTCGTGCCACATGTCCTGTCCATTGCAGTCTACGAGACTTAACTTTTCTTATTACATCTGGCGTCTTGTAACAACCATGTAGGTCACTGTTATGTAGTCTTCTCCATTCACCTGTCTGATCACCTCTCTTGGGTCCAAACAGTTTTCCTAAGAACTGTATTCTCTGATACTGGTAATCTCCGTTCCTCCCTTAAATTAAGGGTCCATGTATTGAACCCATATAACAGTAGGATAATAGTTTTATATCGGCCTATTTTCTGTTTTGGAGATACTCCGGCCAGTTGAATATAAAAAACTGGATCATTGATAGGAAGCGATGGAAATAAATATTTAAGAAGACCTAAATATTAAACTAAATGAAGCTCCAGTGTCTAATAGAAGTATATTTATTACTGTATTCTAATATGCATTGTTTGGTGTGTCTATAAAATGAATGCATTCAAAATTACCTAACATCCATTTCACAAAGCCTGAGGGTTCCTGACAACAAGCACTCCATATATCGCTACCCTGAGCTAATATTTTCCAATCGCTTGCAGGACTAGAGAAACACAATGATAATTTTCTATACGAAATTTTTAACCATTCAATCGTTGCTACGTTACAAAAAATCCACAAGGAGAAGGCAATGCTACATCGATAAAACCCCTGTAACTCCATTCAAGAGTAACATTTGGATTTTTGCATTATTCGACAAGCAAAAGCATCGTGCCACATGTCTTGCCCATCGCAGTCTGAGAGACCTAATTTTCCTTATTACATCTGGTTTCCCATAAAGATCAAGTAGCTCACTGTTATATAGTCTTCGCCATTCGCCTAACATATTGGCGTCTTCTTTAGAAAATTAAAAATTTATATTTATCCATCTTCTTCTCAATTTCGATCACGTCTTGGTCATGGAATCTACTAGCCTCTGATCTCTTCCGATTTATAACATAATCCTGAGTGTGGCTTCCTTCGGGAGAGAAGTAAAGTCTTGTCATAGATTTACAAGGGCTGGCCACAAAGCTATTTCGTCATATATTTAAAATTCGTCATAGAAATAATTCGTTAAATTAGAATTGGTCGCAGACATCATCCGGGTTGTCAGCCCTGTATTGACGGTTGCCTTTACTCCCAGAACACAGTCTGATACTCATTTCCGTTTGAGGCTGTTTCGACTCTGTAGCCATTATTCCGCCAGCTTAAAAATTCTGACGTCATCAGGACTCGAACTCTCGACCTTTCAGCTTTTAACATTTGCCTTAACAGACTGCGTTCCCCTACACATTTCTAGAATTTCATTAATAAACAGAGGTTTTGCAATATGGAATCCTACTGTGTCTTTCTCTACATTTCTTGTGTCGAGTGAATGGAATATTTTTTGGCAGCTTTTTTATAGCTTGTTTAGTCTGTTAAGTTTAGGTTAAGAACTCTCCTGGCGCTTCATTATCATTTATCACCCATCATATCATCGGGGTAACGTAACTCCGCCTTCCAGGTGCCCCAACCTAAGAAATGTATTACAATTCCACCAATGTCATTAAAGACAACCTGGTGGCATTAGACAATATATATAAAGTCCCATGTATTATTTATTCTAATTTCCTTGTCATCAAACAGCTGAATAAAATTTTGAAAATTATGGATTTTTTATTTGGAGAAAATTAGACTCGCTACTGAAGAATAACGCTACTGATTCCAGTTAACGTCGCACGAGTTCATTCCTACATTTTATGATAAATGGAGATTATGCGTCGTCAGTTGTTTGAGTTCTGTGAATGTTATATATGCGTGAGTAATTAGAATTTACCGCCTAAGGAAGGTAACTTGTTAACTTACCTCGATACAAATGTTGGTGCCGTTTATTGAAAATCCGTTCTTTGAATCACTTGTGAGCAAATGCATGTATTTTCTTTACACCTGTTTGATATAATATAAAGAACTTCCGTCTCATAGCAACGAACAACACTATGTCAAATATACAGAATTGATACGTCGATCAGTTATCTGATATAAATGAATACAATATTAAAATATATCTTAAATAATTATATTAAGAATAGTGGGTGGAAAAAATATTGTATCAAATTTGGAAGGTAAAGGCAATTGACCATTCACGATCCCCATTTTTGGCTCTTTCAAAATTCTGGCCAAAAACAGTTTTGAACATGATTTGTAATAAAAAAACACTGTTTGGACTTGAAGTGAATTATGAATAATAATGTCCTTGACTGTTAATAAGGTAGTTACCCACTTTACAGTACAAATACCTGCGATAAAACGATGTGATATTTCGTTCAGTTAGTAATTCTGAATGAAGTGAACTATAATCTTAATAAATTAATGTACATTATATTACAGACTGTCCACCGCTGTCGTCTCGAGGTAGCGTGCTGCCTTCTCACGCATCGGGCCCGGTTTCGATTCCCGGTCGGGACAGGCTCCTGGGTGAAGTTTATTTTCGGGGTTTTTCCTCATCTGTAAGACAAATGTCAGAAGGCGTACGGGCCAATGGTCCGGACAACATCATCATCATCCTTCACGGGTGTGGAAAACAATGGGAAGCTACCACACCTATTATTCCCTAGTAAAGCTGTAAAGCGTAGCATGAAAATGCAGTGAAGGATCTTTCCTCTTGCAGAATTACTATGGATGGATATTATAGTCTATCATACAATAATTCACTAATTACTATTGAATTATAACATTACGATCTTCTTGTTAAATGGCACCACAACCCAATAAGGACCTTCGTCTCCTCCAGACATCCTTCTCCATAGAAAGTAATCCAATCCTTCCGAGGCTTCATATTTGGGTTCCTAACAAGACAGTTTTACAGGATAGGTCGTCATCCGCATACCTAACCCCCAACCTGCAGGGCCAGGGAGTCTTCTGTTGGACTTCCATACCCTAGCTGAGATGGCCTCATTTGATGACGTCAGGCTTCGCCCGAACCAATTCCCAAGGGTCTTGGCTTGCTGGTCAGATGGCTGTTGTCTTATATCTAGCTGTGTATTAGTACATCTACTCAGCATTGATGGACCTCCTGGATGACTGACCAACAGTAGGTATTTGTATAAGAAGGACCATGTCATAAATGAATGGCGAGAACAAATTAATATAAATAGTGTATTGACAACTCTGCTTTTTGCAGATAATCAAGTAGTAATGACACCATCAGAAAATGCTTTACAACAATTCCTTTATACTTTAAATAATATCTCTCTAAAATACAATTTAAGAATATCTACATCTAAACCAAAAATATTATCTCTGAAAGGAAAATGTGCAATAAGAACAAAAATGATAAACAATGTAGTATAGAACAAGTTCAGAATTTTAATTATTTGGGACAGATATTTAGGTAAACACACTAAAGTACAACGATTCAATTATCTATGTGGCACAATTAAACGCACGTTATTGAACAAGACTAGAAAATAAACTATTTTGAAGTTTTACAAAGTATTGGCAGTTCCTTCTCTTATCTATGGATGTGAAACCTGGACATTAACGAAGGCTGATAGAAAACAAATAGAGGCTGCTGAAATGAAGATGTTGAGAGCAATAGCAGGATACCAAAGAACCGATGAAAAGAAAAACGAAGATATAAGAACAGAACTTAATATATTTAATCTCTGTGAAAGAATAAATTATTATCAAAATGCTTATCTTCAGCACGTATTACGAATGAATGAACAGCGCATACCAAGAACAATGTATAATTATAAACCAAAAGGAAGAAGAATGTTGGGAAGACCATTGAAGAGACGGAAGGACCAATTCGACCTATAATGAGATTGGAACAGGCCATTGGGCTTAATCCTTGTTGTTGATGGATAATTTAGGAAAGGTAACTGGAGATTATGAGCTACTCGATCCCCAGGGGTATAGGAAGGTTATAAAAGGATATTTGGTTAATATATTTTAAATTTCGATTTGTAAAAATATTTTGCATTTTGACATTTAGTAACGTTGCTTCGTTACGGTACAGTTATTACGTCAACATTATTGTTATCGATTACCAAGAAAGGACATTTTTACAATATTTTTTGCACGATAGTGCGTTCTGTCGTACTTATAGGACTGGCGGCCATGATTGAAAATTCAGTTTCCTAAATTTCGGGGTTACCAACCAATAAGTAACTATACTGTAATATTACAAATTACATACTTAGGGCGGGAAGTAAACCCACTGCCCTTTTCTTATAATACGTACAATGTATATACAAAAATAAATACCCAAAATGTAGTGTTAATATACATTATACGAAACAAATCACTGCATTTTAAATGAACTGAATTAATATACAACAATAAATTGATACTTGTACCCATTTTACTCTAATTGGTGTCACGGCCAGCTGTAGTCTCAACTAAATTATTTTCGGCATTTACCGTAATTGCATTGGTCAGACTGTTAACGTCAGTCAGTTGTTTATAATGAACGCAACTATTTCCAACGAAGATGTTATTTTACTATAATTATCACATTTTCGTACATACACATACTGTACAAAGACGACCTGTCGGTACTTTGGAACATATACGCACTTTACAAGGTCACGGAGTTCTTCGGCGAATGAGGAATCAGTTCAATATTCTTAATTAATAGTGGGCAAAATTAATCAGTACAAATTATTTAAGTTTGCTTAAAATTATACAAAAATATATACAAAATAAATTATGGTTATGCATGATTTGTTTTCACTCCAGTCCGATGCATTCAAATAAGCTGCCATTTAAAAAATAATTCCACCAATTAAGGGGTTAACCTCTCCCTATTTACGCACTACTTTTCAGTCTCTTGTGTCACCCAGATACAACCTGTCGGTAGAGCACGTTAATTTAAGAATGATAACTACAGTCAATTAACCACTGCACGTGGTTACAAGGGAAAAATCAGATTCGTAGAAACAGGGGTTTGAATACGGGACCTTGAGAATGTAATGTCACTGCTTGAGGTGATTTTGAAGGATACAAAACTACTAATCCTGCATCATTTACGGGATTTGATTGAACAGCAATTTGAAAACACTCTTGTTAATAATGGGAAATTGTGTAAATCAGTATTAAAACGATGGCATAAATGCTTAAATAACAATGGAGGCCACTTTGAACAATTTCGGTAGTTGTTTTTTGTATAGTTGTTGTAAGCTAAAGAATATAATATATTTGCATTTTCGGTTAACTGACTTATGCTGCACCCTGTGTATTTGGAAATTTTTCGAGCAGCAGAAATTGTAGAACAAGTGATGAATAAAAAAGTATAACATATATATCCAACGGGCCCGGGTCCGATCCCCGGTCGGGACAAGTTTCTTGAGTGAAGGTTTTTCCTCACCTATGAGACAATTGTGAGGGAACTTTAAGGCCCAAACGATCTGCGAACATTATACGGCCATCATAATCATCGTCATTGATATTCGCCTTAGATTAAGTTTAGGATTAAGGACTCTCGTGGCGCAACACTATTATCATCATCGCCCATCATATCACCAGCACAGTCGTAACCCCTCCTTCCGGGCGCTCCAACCTCATAAACGGGTTACAATTACTCCATTGTCAAAAGAGAACACCGGAAATGTCAAAATGACAACCTGAGGTTTTGAATAAATAAAATGCATAAGAGCACAAATATTTATTTGGTTTGTCCATTTATGCATAATGTGAGATGAAATACTTTTATTGTTAAAAAACATTCCCAGTGAAACCTTTAACAACTGGACTCCAAGCCAGACCGAACATTAGATGTTACAAGACTGAATAATCTTTATTTTTAAATATAATTCTTCTGTACGTGTGTTTGTCACTGACCACCTCTTAAACAACTGGTCCGATTTTGATGAAAATTGTTGTGTGTGTTTAATGGGGTCCGTCGATGGTTCAGATTCACAATTGGACCCTCTTAAACCTTTAGGTAAAAAAGACACAAAAAAATGATGTAGCTATTATTTTCTAAACTTTTTACACGCATTCACATATTTAGGCCCTGTCTAATTTTTACGTGTACATTGCAGCACACAAATGAGATAATTTTACCTCCTTTGTAGCTCAATAGATCAACATTTTCAGTGTATTTCCATTTCAATTAGCTTGTTCATTAATTCTGATCCAGTAAAATATCATGTTCATTATATGAAGCAATTTTAATAGCTCATATCATAACATAGTTTGTTTGAACAATCATGCTACAAGCCAGAAGGTCGAGGATTCGAGCCTCGATTGGGTTAGGATTTTTAGCTGGACCAAACCTTCTGGTGGCATCGCGGCCCCGGTGTCGACTCAGCTTCTAACGGAAATGAGTACCAGATGCATGTTCTTGTGGCAAAGACGGCCATATGTGGAGCCGAAACATAGTAGCTCTGTTGCATTGTTGTTCCGTAATATTATTCTTTAGTGAAAGGTATCAAAATGTCAACATAATTTTAAAAAGAACAAAAATCCATTAAGCAAGAAAACTTCGTAACGCAAATTTTAAAAATTATTTTCGAGATAAGTTTGTTGTATTACTACACAGTGTTACCTACGTGTATCCGTATCTATTAACTTGTACAATACACTACTTATTATATGTAGTTACACTCCTAGACGCTGCTAACTACTGTTTTACACTGGTATATTTTTTAAACAGGTCTCAAGTTTTATCAATCTGAATTATCAGTTTACACTACTTATAAGAAGATTGTTAGTTTCATGTTTTAAATAAAGAACTTGGCATGAGAAACTGAGTTTCTCAATTGATTCATTGTAATTTATTACACTCTTAAGAATGATTATAAAAGTGTGTTTTAACGTCTGTCTGTACGTACCACCTCCGAAACAACAATAACACAAAGGAACATCATTATAGGTACAATTTCATTGGAATAATTAAACAGTCATTACGACACTTTTATTTTTGATTAAAGCGACATTTGATCTGCAGTGACGCTCTGAGCTGCCTTTAACAAGTACGTCATCTGTTAATACAGAAATACGTATTACAATTTTGTAGTCTTCTTAAAGAATGTAGTTAATATACGATGATTATAATTTTTTTCTAATGCCACCAGGTAGTCTTTTATGACATTTCAGGCTTTCTCCCCTGGCATTGGCGGAATTGTAATTCATTTCCTAAGTTGGAGCACCTTAAAGGCGGAGTTACGATATGGTAGGAGATAGATGATAATGAAGCGCCAGGAGAGTTCTTAACCTAAACTTAACCTAAATTCCAGACCATGGGCAACCACAGGAATAATTCCCTTTATGGAAAAATCCCATTGTTTGGCCGGGAATCGAACCCGGGACCATATGAACTGTAGTCAGAAACGCTGAGACCATGAGGCTTGTCAAAGATGATCATCATAATATGTAAGGGAGGAGAAAATACTATCAGTATTGAGCATAAAGTTTTTTTTTACTTTAGACAGATGAATGGAGAAGACCACATGACAGTGAGCTACAGGATCTTTATAAAGACATCAGATGTAGTTAAGTCTCGTAGACTGCGATAAACATGTGGTGCGAATGAGGAGTGAAAGAGGAGCATGGAAACTTCTTGTAGGAAAACCAGAAGGAAAACGCCCAGTTGGTAGATCAAGAATGAGGTGGGAGGCTAAGCATGGTTAGAGGGAGGTGGATTGCATGGGGGATGATTGGAAAATATTAGTTCATGAAAGGGATGTATGGAGAACTTATATACATGCGGCCTTGAACCTACGGGTAAGATACTGCAAAATAGGTTAGTTACTTAGTGCTATTTGGGATCTGCTTGTAGGAAAATCAGAGATAAAGCGTCCAGTATTGAGACTAAGAATGAGGTGGAAGAATAACCTTAACTATGATTTGAGGGAAGTACATTATACAGCGGATGATTGGAAAGCATTAGCTCTGGATAGGTATGTATCCGGGTAGTGAGTGAGTTAGCGACGTCTAGAGTCCTGTAATGCAATTCCAGAATCGAGTCTATGTTAAATGTCACAAGACCTACATACATTTTATTTAATTACTCGAAATGAAAAATGAAAGTCAAAATATGACATGTCATAGTAATTTTCCCCTATTAACAATAAAAAACTTAATTGACACAAATATAGAAAAATTAACAATGTACAAGTGAAGAAGATTTCTTTGTATAAATATTATCAACATTCGTTTGATGTTGGCTAACATGACTCTAGCAGGCATTTGTTTTGTTACATCATTCACAGGTGGAAACCTGACACAGTATAGCCTAATACTTTTAGTATATGGACATATATTGATGAATAAGCTATATAGTATTTACTATACCAGTATGATTGAACCGCTAAATATATTCATATTTCAATAAAAATTTAGCGATTTCGCTCGCTCGGGACAAATCATGTTGGTAATAATGTTTTGATAGGTGGCGCATCGAGTTACATCTTCCCAGCGTGCCTCAGTTCAGAACTGACATGTAATTAGCCATTTTGATAAATTTAATAACATCAATTACTGCACTAATATGCTATTCTAAAAGTTATAGAAATGTATGTTTTTAACGAATGAACATTAATAACGACAGTGTTCTCAGTGCATCCTACGTGAACGTAATAAGTAATCGAACTATACATTTATGAACTTTTACCGTCTCATTGTAAAATAATGCAAGTGCGATCCATAACAAATATACCGCTTTTAAGTGAACATGTTTAGACTCGAGCCTGAATGGAGAAGGTAAGTTACCACACATGTGAATTTACTCTTTGTGTCTCTCAGTAACAGTACGTGAACTTTCCTGTCACACAATCATCTTTTACTGTTAAACTGATGACCAGTAGTGTCATTATTGAACCTGAAGGTTGATGGACATACATTCCTTTTCTGAGATAATGCTTTGCAATGATCCCCTGTATAATTTACCTCAGTCAATGTTATTCTGTCGTCTACCTACTGGGCGCTTTCCCTCTCGTGTTTTCCACAAAGAGTTTCCATGTGTCTCTTTGATCCCCTTCATGCCACATGTCCTGCCCATGTTTACGAGATTTAACTGTGATTATTAGATCTAATTGTTATTGTATACTTCATGTAGCTTACGCAGTCTTCTCCATTCACCTATTCAACTCTCTTTGGTGCAAAATTTTTTTCGTAAGAACTTTTTTTTCAGATACTCGTAATATTTTCCTCTCCCTTAATGCGACATCCAAGTTTCGCACACATACAATAAAACATGAAGCATAACCGTTTTATATATGTTTATGTTTTTTAGAGAGGGTGGAATGGCAAGAGTTCCTGCAATGCGTAATAACATGCTTTCCCAGAATTGAGCTTATGTTTAATTTCTTAGTGCATCTCATTCCTGTTTGTAGTTATTTGGGCTCAACTGCACTTCTACTAGCGCTTGATTTTTCAGTTATATTGTTATAAACTATAGCTCTTCGGTATTTACTAAATTATATAATATTTTAAACTTTTTCAAACAATTTTTATAACATTATTAGACAATTTTGAAGTATTTATTTAAATACTCAAATCACAGTATTATGACACTGTTAGACAATATTGTGATGCTGTTATTTTCTTCAAAGAATATATTACTTAGTCTATGAGTTTTCTATCGCTGTTTGGGTTATCGCTGGTTGGATCAGCGTTAGGGAGTGATAAGTAAGTGTACACCCATTTTTATTGAACGTTTGGTAATTTGAACATAGATTTGGAGATTTATTGCAAACATTGGTCATTTAAATTTCATACCGACGGATAGTAATCGAGAATGATAATCGGTATGTGGTTCGATTGTGAGTTATCGCTGGCTCTATGAACTGTGGCGCATGCACACTGTTGCTCTATAGGACTTAGAAAATATTTAACTCTTGTTTAAGTGCAATTTTTTTATTATTTGTGTATTTGTAATTATTATTGTTCCTAGAAATTTGAATTATAATAATAATAATAATAATAATAATAATAATAATAATAATAATACTTTATTTATTCTGGCAGAGTTAAGGCCATAAGGTCCTCTCTTCCACTCAACCAGCACAAATACAAATAAATATTCGACAAATATAGATATACACTGTACTAATTATAAACAGTTAAAGATACAATAAATGTAGCAATGTAAATGTCATGTACAAACAACATTTCATAGGGTAATAACAATAATGATACGATAATAATAATAATAATAATAGTAATAATAATAATAATAATAATAATATAAATATGATACATTATACGGGAAAACACCAATTAATATATATATCTTACACTGGATAATAATGAAGTCGAGTTTAGAGCAAATATAAATTTAGATTTCTTTTAAAAGATGCCAATGTCCGGCAGCCCCTTATTTCTTGTGGTAGGGAATTCCAGTTGCGAGAAGTGGAGATGGTATATGACATGGAGTGATGTGATGTCCTATGTTGCGGTATATTAAGTAAGAGACTATGTTGTGATCTTGTGTTTAAGTTATGGTTTGAGGATAGATACTGGAAACGGGACGATAAATAATTGGGAATCGAGGTATGTAGGATCTTAAATAGGAGAATTAGACAGTGCGATTTTCTTCTCTCTTTTAGATGTAGCCATGACAATTCGTGGAATAATGGAGAAATGTGATCGTATTTTCGAACATTAAATATGAATCTGATACACATATTATGGACACACTGCAGTTTGTCCGACAATCCGTCACTTATGTCAGTTAGTAGAACGTCACAGTAGTCAAAATGCGGCATCACTAAAGTTTGGATTAAAATTCTTTTAAGAGTTTTAGGAAGAAAATGTTTAAGTCGCTTTAGGGAATGCATTATGGAGAAGATCCTTTTAGATGTTTGTTTTACTTGCTCATGCCATTTTAAATTAGAATCTAAGTAAAATCCCAAGTTTTTAACGACGTCACTTCTTCAGAATCTCCACAATTTGTTATTACTGTCCATTTCCAGTATATGTAGTTCTACGTGTGACCATATATTGATGTTACTCAGTAGATTGTGCCTCGCTATCGCCTATAGGATCAACATATACCAAAAGCTTATTGAGTTATATGCCTTCTTTACTGTAGGCTTTCAATTCAGGTCCTTAGCCTACCAGCCGGCTGCTGGCCTCACATCAACATGTGTTCATCACAATAATCGAGCCTGGTGTAGAGGTTAAAAGTGCTCGGCATGTAGGGTCGCACAGCCGTTATATTTGTTTTTTTAACAGGAAGTTGCTACTGATTGTAGCTACCCAAATTCCTCACGATGTTGGGTGGTCACCGGTCCCATACTGATCGAAATTTCATGAGAAAATTTCTCCTTCCATGGAGACCCGAACCAGCGCTAGCCCTGTGACTCTGTATCAAGACATCTTGCCTTAACGGCGCCGGACTCCCCTAGAATATATCCTGATGAAAGTTTTAACTAAATATTGTTTATGTATTATAATTACAGAATTGTTTAACTAACATTGCTTCCCAGTTTGTTTTTGACTTCCAAGTGTCCGAGTCTTTCTGTAAGAACTAACTCCCCCTAACCTCAATTTTATTCTTTTTGTCTTGTGCATCTTATCAGTTAAGTAAATTATTAAGTTAGGAAAATGGAAGTATCATTATTTTTAATGTCCAGTATCATTATCAATCCAACGATCACCTCTAATTGGTTTAATGAAAATGACCCCATTTTGAGAATCATTAGGCGATTCTATGCCAGGAATCCAACTGCATCAATTGAAATAATAAAAGTAGAAAGAAAGAAAAGCGCCAATTTAAAATTGTAATATGTGAATGATTACCTGAAGAAAATACACGCGTTTATATTTCAAAAATGCGATAAATCCCATAAGTTGAAGGAACATTTAAATTTATTTTTAAAATCTCTGTATATACTATGAAAACTTGCATTAGTCATTTTTCAAACAGAATTGTAAACTTATCCTTATGGGGCACCAGATTATCTGATAAACTGTAGTGTACATTAATGTTACTGTTTCCTCATTTAATTAAACACGTGCTTAAAGTTAAAACCACTGTTCCACGAATGGAAATGCTGCCATACATCTGGTTTTTTTACATTACAACCGGAAGAGGTACAGCTGGTACTGGACTGCTGGCTCGTCCAACCAGATAAACAAATATATAGATTATAGCTTTACGTCCTTTTAAAGAGTAAATTGTTAAATTACGTAGATTTGATGCTTGAATTATAGATTACAGTCTGAATGTTCCCATAACATATCAATTGGCATAATGACTAACTTATGTTTGGAGCCACTGAGCTTGGAAATTGCATTTGTTTAGTTTACTTTAGCTTATATTTGTATTTAAAATAGGTCCACATTGTGCGTAATTATTTTAGCTTCACACTTGTTGTGTATTATAGAGAAATATTTTATTAGAATTTTTATTGAGAATATTCTTGACTCTCGCTTCTTATCGACCCCACTAGTGTCCATTATCAGATGCTTGAACACAAGTAAACAGCCCCGCCTAGCGGTTTAAGGTAAGATGCTCTGGTGAATAGCCAGGGACTTGGCTGGTTCGAGTCCCCGATGGGTATGAAATTTTGTCATGGAATTTCGTCCAGTATGGAACCACTGCAATCAGCACCTACATCTGTAGGTTGAGAAATCCAGTTATAACGGCTGTGGGACCCGAAATGCTGACCACATGTCACCCATACACTGGCTGCATGTTCGTCTATTTCAGCGATTTACATGTTTGGATGTGAGGCCGTCAGCTGACTAGTACGCCAAGGGCCTTCAAGGCCTATCGCACCATGGAAAAAGAAGAAAACAAGTACTGAATGCTTATAACGAATTCCAAAAAGAAACGTGATGTTTTCTGTTGAGAATAGTAATACTTGGTTATCCATTACTGTTCTTCACTCATATAACCAGCACAACAACTAGTGACATGATGAGAGGAGTTCGGCGAGTGCTTTTGTATGTTGATTCTAACAATGTTTGTTTTATCTAGGCTTATCGTCCAAGCTTCCAATGACAATTACATTTCTAAATATCGGACCTTCTCCATTTCATTAAGTGTGGCATATTTTATCTTGTAAAATTATTTATATATCATATTTCTTTACGTTGCCTAAGTTGGTACATTTTCTACTCATTTACTTACAACACTGTCCACAAGTTAAGTTCACAGCTCAATTGTTGACGTGTAAAATATCTTCCGTTCAACTTAGAATCGATTAAATAATGAGCTTATGGACCTGCTCAGTCCTTTGTTGTGCCTGCATAAGAATGATAATTACGGCCTATTGGGAAAATAAAAAATGATATATTTTTATTTGTATTTATGTTCTTATGAAGATTAAATGGAACTGTTCTCACCTAGATCTGCCTTTTGTGAACTGTGTTACTTTTAAATATATTTTTCAAAATGCTGTAAACTTCAGTTTTAACCTTAATTATAAAAATAACTCCTCCTATTCTTGTTTTTTTATCATTTTGTCCATTATTAGTTGTATTACATTTAACACAGCTTAGTTTTAACCTGTCTCCTTGCAGGCGCACGACCTCACGGAGCACAAACACGAGGACATGAATAAGACAACACAACATTCACACACACACATTCATACTAAACATGGTGAATATCAGATGATGTTCAGGAACTGTTTGTGCCTTAAAGTTTCCTGATATGAGGAAAGCCCTGAAAAAACAATTACCCTGGAATCTTGTCCCGACAGGGGATCGAACCCTGCTCCGCAGCGACACTACCCGAGACCACATTTTCATTATAAATATACAGTTTCAATAGAAATGACCATGCGTCATGGAAATAAGTTAAAACGTGTAAATAATGTAAAAATACATAGGATATTGTAATAAATAATATTCAAATTAGCACATCAGCCGTCAACAACTAAATTCAATTTCTGTTTCAAAAACTTGGTCAAGCAGCTATGTGGTTAACATAGTTTTTCAAACAAACACGCAGATTATATAACCTATTTCTAGAATTTATTTGAGGTCAATCGAAAGAAAATTTTAAAATCTATTAATTTACATAAGACTTTTTAATACACTTTTATATTTGCTTTATTTGGATATTTCAGAAGTTAGATTGGATTCAGGATTTACAATTTTAAGCCTATATATTTGAGTAATAAATAAGAAACGTACGTCTATACACGGTCAGTGAATACAGCACGTTTACTATTGTTAACTTTATTTAATTCAAGAATTATTGCGCATGCTGTAGTATAGATCATATGCAGTCTCTATTCGCCTGTCTGTTCATCTGTCTCTAGTCCAAATTTGTCCTAAGAACTTTAATGTCAAAAACTCCTAATCTTTTCTCGTCTCTTAAAGTAAAAGTCCAACTGGGAGAAAAACAGTTTTATGTATTTTTCGAGAGAAGTTGGGACGACAAGAGTTCATCAAATTCAAAATGTAATTCATTTCCACAATTGAACCTGTGTTTAATTTATTTGTGTTCCTCATTCCTTTTTGTAATTATTGTTCTTGGTTATTACACTTATTCAAAGTTTTCCTCATTTTTCAGCAACTGTCCATTTACTTTTTATAAAATTCTATCCTTATTTTTTATAACGGTATACGCTTTTTTTTATTTGCAAGATAAGATTTATGGAAAGTGTGTACTATAAAGAGAAGATTAGAATACTAAATGACGACAAAAGACGTACGAATATAGAGAAAATTTGAAACTTCCTGAAAGAAACGAGATCTAAACTTCTTGTTAGTCCACTGTTGTTGTGGTCAATTTCACTTTTCAAACAAAACTTTTGATACCCTTTAAGAACTTAGATAGGTAAACAGTAACTCTAAGCGTAGCGCGTGGGAAGAGGCAATGCGACTCGATCACAGATAACAAAAATATAAACTCTACGATGCTAAATGACAGAGTTTCGTTGTGTTTTGTTTGGACTTACAACCTTATAGAGGAGTTCCATTTTTGTTTATTCATCACATCTCCCTTCACTGACCAGCTGAGCAGAGATACATCTAAAACAAAAGCAAGTTTTATTTATATTGAAACAAGCTGTTGGTATGATGACGTAGTGGGTGATAGATATTCTATCGAGTAACGTTAAGAAATTGAGACTTGAAGTAAACATCATTAAAACTAAATATAGGTTTACACGTAGAAATGCATTATAGGCTGTAGTGGAAATTGAGGGCGAATGAAAATTAGGATATTCTGAAGAAGTGGCTGAATTCAAATACCTAGTGACAATTATTATAAAAAAATGAGATCCACATAGAAATTACACAGGCTATTGGTTCAACTCTCAAAATGCATTTTATTATGCATGTAGGGACTCTTCTCCTAATTTCTCTAAAAAATGAAGGTGAAAACATAAAACTGTTATTCCCCCAGTTCTATTATATGGATGTGAAACATGACCACTTACTTTAAGGGAGGAGAAAAGATTAAGACTATTTAATAAAGTTGTTAGGGGAATTTTGGACCAAAAACCAGACAGGTGAATGGTGAAAACTATATAATAGTAAGCTACAATATATGTATAGGAAGCCAGATATAATAACAGTTAAGTCTCGTAGACTGCAATGGACAGGACATGGAAGCTTCTTGCAGGAAAACTAGAGGGAAAACATCCGGTTGTTAGATCAAGAATGAGGTGGGAGATTAACATTAACCATGACATGAGATAAGTAGTATGATTGTCAGGAGAGGGATGTATGAAGAGCTTATGTCAAGAGCGTTCATGAACCTGTGGGTTCGATAGTGCCAGTGCGTTAGTTAGTTATAAGCTTTGCAGACGAAATTGGTTCTTCTTCACGATCAAATAAAATTGCGTTTTATTTATATGCTGTTCAAAATCTAACACATATTTTAGATTAGATTATTAAGTAAACATACGTCCGTGTTTTAAGACACAGCCAACTTGATTTTTGTTCAGGGTATCACCCGTCTCAACTCTACAGTGTTCCTGCTTCCACACTCACCACTCATGCCACAATGTATTTGGACTAAATCCTCTCTTAGGCGTTATTCTATCCTAAGTTGAGACATAGGCTCGGAGTCATGAGGAAGTACATGAGCGTGACCGCCACAATCACATATGTTAAACACCTCTGGTTTGCTAAACAGACTATTTCACCTAACATGAAATGAGCTGAATGAAATGACATGATACGGGAAGGAAGAGGAGTGGAGAATGTTGCAGCATGCGCTAGCCATGTGTTGCACAGCACGTCTGTTTGATAACAAGATCTCTGCAGTTACGTTTATATGATGCAGTTTGTAAATAATACTATTGCTGTTATTATAAGCAATTTATTGGTTTGGAATTGCAAAATGAATATTTGCAGATTTCTGATTGATCTCAGATATTCTGTGTAATGTAAGCAGTTTTAGAATGTTATAATTGAGCGGTTCCGTGGACTAACGGTTTAGTTTTGAGTAAATTGAAATATTATTTGTTGTGTGTTCCTATGACTTTGGAAGTATAGAGCATTCCTTAAACAAAAAAATGAAACGAATGGTTATTATTGAAATATAATATTTAAAAAATGTTAATAGCTACTTTCTCTTTAAGTTGTTAATTCACAGAATATCAATAAATGTTCTTATTGGAGAATGTTTTGTAAAATAAGAATACAGACACTTTGTTAACTTTCTACTTTAGCGCACAATAACAGAAATGCAAAAATAAACATATCCTTTGGTACTGCACTCTGAAACTAACGTATATACAGAAAAATAAATAATAGTTTTAAAAAAACTAAAAAAAAACACGCTTCATTAGAAAACCGAACTAAAAAAAATAAAAATAATTGTAATTTCCAACACGCTTGGGATAAATAATTTTCCCATCAAAAGCGTGGGGTGCTGTTTACCAATTAATATATTTGATAATAAACAGATATTGGTAAAAGTAAAGTCTCTAAGAAGAAAATGTAAAAATCATGAAAAGCACCCCACGCTTTTGATGGTAAAATTATTTATCCCAAGCGTGTTGGAAATTAAAATTATTTTTCAATTTTTTTGTTCGATTTTCTAATAAAGCGTGTTTTTTTTAGTTTTTTAAAACTATTATTTATTATTATAATAATACATTGTCATTATTACTGGATGCAGTGGGATATAAATCCAGAGGTCTGTGTTCAAGCCCGTCCGAGCATTTATTTTTCGTATCATGTCATTTTAGCTTGCTCTGCACAATGTCAAAAATTTAATTACAATAGTGTATATATATTCCATTGCGCTACCGATTACGCCACAAAGGAAGTCTAGTACAAATATTATGTTCTGTTATAAAAATATAACCTCATTATTAATAGATGTAGTGGGACATAAATCAAGTGGCTCGGGTTCAAGTTCCTTCCGAGCTTTTATTTTTCATTTCATATCATTTTCAGTTTGCATTGCTCAATGTCAAAAAAATTATATATATATATATATATACCATCGAGCTACCGATTACGCAACCGAGCAAGTTTAGTACAAGCATTTATTTCTCTAATAATAATATATTCTCAATATTAGTAGAAGTCGTGGGATATAATTCCAGAGGTCCGCGTTAAAGTCCCGTCCGAGCTTTTATTTTTTTTACCATGTCATTTAAGATTGCATTGTTCAATGTCAAAATTTTAGTTATAATATATATATATCCCAGTGCGCTACCGATTACGCCACCGAGCAAGGCTAGTACAAATATTCTTCTCTCTTATAAAATTTACTCATTATTACCAGATATAGTGAGAATTAAATCCAGAGGTCCGGGTTCAAGTTCCGTCCGAGCATTTATATTTCTTATCATGACATTTTGAGCTTGCATTGACATTTGTCAAAAAATTAATAATTATTATTATAAAAATAATAATAATAATAGTAATATATATATCCCAGTGCGCTACCGATTTCGCCACCGAGCAAGTCTAGTACAAACATTCATTTCTCTTATAATAATATATTCTAATTGTTACACGATGTAGTGGGATATGAATCCAGAGGCCCGGGTTCAAGTCCCGTACAAGCATTTATTTTTCTTATCATGTCATTTTATGCATGCATTGCTAAAAGCTAAGAATTTTATTATAACATATATATATATATGATTTATCCGCCTCGCAAATTAAAAAAAAAAATATTAACTTCGTAACACTATTCTGTGAAATGGGTTTTTTATCAAAAAAATAACAAATATGTTGACGTAATAACAACTTACGTTGCGGAGCAACGCCTCTGTGTGTGAAAATTGAAAAAGTCAGTTTTGATTTGAATTTAATAAAATACAAACGTTTGACGAGTTTAAATCTAGTTTGTAACAGTAATTTTTTTGGAATGAAGAAAGCGCAGCTTTTCCTTTATCAGGTAAATACTAAATACAATTATAAATATCATATTTATCGTGGAATAAAATGTTTGAAAATATATTACGTTTTGTACTTTTCACATTTGAAAGCTAACATATAAGAAATTTAAATACAAAATTTCAAATGTTTCTGTCTATGTATATTTTTATATATGATTTTATGTTATTCTAAATTACAAGCGCAAATTTAAAATAAAAATGAATATAATTCCTGCTTCAAATATATATATATATATATGTATATATATGTGACATGATAAGAAAAATTAAAAATGCTCCAACCGGAATTGAACCAGAACCTGTGGATTTATCCCAATGCTCTATCGATTACGCCACCGAGCAAGTCTAGTACAAACATTCATTTCTATTATTATAATATATTCTCATTATTACTAGATATAGTGGGATATAAATCCATAGGTCCAGATTCAAGTCCGTCCGAGCATTTATTTTTCTTATCATGTCAGTTTAAGCTTGCAATGCTCAATGTCAAATATTTATTTTCAATAATATATATATATATATATATATATATATTCCATTGCGCTACCTATTACGCCACCAAGCAGGTATAGTACAAATATTCTCTTCTCTTCTAATAATATAAACTCAATATTCCTAGATGTAGTGGGATATAAATCAAGTGGTCCGGTTTCAAGTCCCGTCCGAGCCCTTATTTTTCTTATCATGTCATTTTAAGCTTCCATTGCTCAATGTCAAGAATTTAATTATTATATATATATGTATGTATATATATATATATATATATATATATATATATCCCATTGCGCTACCGATTACGCCACCAAGCAGGTCTAGTACAAACATTTATTTCTCTTATAGTAAGATATTCGCATTATTACTAGAAGTAGTGGGATATGAATCCAGAGGTCCGCGTTCAAGTCCTGACCGAGGATTTATTTTTCTTATGTCATTTATGATTACATTGTTCAATGTCATAAATTTAGTTATAAGAGTATATATATACTCATCATCATCATCATCATCATCATCATCATCATCATCATCATGAACAAATATATACTCATCATCATCATCATCATGAACAAATTTGTTTTAGGCCATGTGGCCTGTACGGTAAACCTAGCGAAGATGGTCTTGATCTTTCCACCGACCAAAACATCGGTGGAAAGATCAAGACCATCTTCGCTAGGTTTACCGTACAGGCCACATGGCCTAAAACGAATTTGTTCATGATGATGATGATGATGATGAGTATATATATATCCCAGTGTTCTACCGATTATGCCACTGAGCAGGTTTAGTACTAACATTCATTTCTCTTAAAATAATATATTGTAATTATTACCAGATGCAGTGGGATATAAATCCAAGGGTCCGAGTTCAATTCCCGTCGGAGCATTTATTTTTTCTTATCATGTCACTTAAGCTTGCATTGCTCAATGTGAAAAATTTAATTATATTACTATATATACATATGTATATATGTAGTATATAAATGAAGTGGTCCAGGTTCAAGTGTCGTCCGAGCTTTTATTTTTCTTATCATGCCTGCATTGCTCAATGTCAAAAATTTTAATATTATTATTAAATGTATATATATATATATATATATATATATATATATATATATATCCTATTACGCAACCGATTGCGCCACCCAGCAAATCTAGTACAAACATTTATTTCTGATATAATAATATATTCTCATTATTACTATAAGTACTATAGTCCGAGCATTTATCTTTCTTATCATCTCATTTTAAGCTTCCATTGCTCAATGTCAAAATTTAATTATAATATATATATATATATATATATATATATATATATATATATATATATCAGTGCGCTACCTATTACGCCACCGAGGAAATGTACTACAAACATAAAATTCTCTAATAAAAAATATACTTATTATTACTAGATGTAGAAGGATGTAAATCTAGAGGTCCGGATTCAAGTCCCGTCAGAACATTTATTTTTCTAATCATTTCATCTAATGTCTGCATTGCACAATGTCAAAAATTTAGTTACAATATATCCCAGATGTAGATGATGTCATAGCAGGCTTCACAGGAACCAAAAGGCAATTGAATTCCTTTTTAAATTTTATTAATAACATTCACAGAAGTATTAATTTCACAATGGGATTAGAAACAAATAATAGTATAAATTTATTGGATTTATCAATAAAACACATTGATACTAAGTTTGGGTTTGGTATCTTTCACAAACCATCTCATACTGATACCAATATCCGTAGTTCTTCTCTTCACCCATATACGATGGCAGCCTTCAATAGTTACATCCATAGACTTTTAAATATCCCTGTTTCGCCCTTGGAATATAATAATGAATTGAATATTATTAAACAATTAGCTATTAATAATAACTACGACCCTAAAATTATAGAATATTTAATTAAGAAAGTTCATTACAAAAAATCAATTAATAAAGTTTTTCCTTTATCCAAAGAAAACGTAAAGAAATATGTTGTAATGTCATACATAGGCCCACTTTCAAATAAGATATCTCAACACTTTAAAAAGTTGAACATTAATGTGGCATTTAAAACTAATTAAATTTTACAAAATGTAATAAAAAACAATAAAACCAAAATAAAGAAAAGAAGAATTATCAGGTGTATATAAATTGAAGTGTGGCACATGTGACAATGCCTATATAGGACAAACTGGTAGACCTTTTATCTCTCGGATAAAGGAACACATGAGAGCATATAACAGAAATTTAGAATATTCAAAATATGCTAACCACCTATTCCAATTTAATCATTCTTTCGATCCAAATTTTGAAATTTTATATGTTTGTGATAAGGGTAAAAAATTAGATCTTTTGGAGGTTGTAGAAATTAATAAATTGAAAAGTAGTAACAAACTGTTAAATTCTCAACTTGATTTGAATGAATCCCCTTTGTTTAATTTGAAAATTTAAATAATTATTGTTGTATTGTTGCTTGGATCAGTTGGAACAAAATTCATAATTTGTTAACATGTCTGAAGAAGGTACAGTGTACTGAAACAGCTGTCACTGAATTATATAATAAATATGAAAAATAAATCAACGTGTTATTTTTATTTAATTAATGAATGTAATTTGTTTTATTCGATATCGGACTTTACGCTACGTATAGTTAACACATATTTCCATTCCAATAGCGTAGTTTAACCTCATACTTTGTAGGTACATTTACGTACCACAGACCACCCGGGCCTTACAGTTGCACCACTTGTCCGGATAGGGGTTTTAACTGTGGATCTTAACACATACACATACAACCACACAAGGAGACATGGTTGGCCTCAGCTCAATGTCAGGGCCACCTCCAAGACAACACAACATTAAGACGAAACACGTACTCACACACCCATTCATACTAAACATAACGAGTATGATAACGATGGCCAGATGAGGTTCGCGGAAAAAAATTGTCCCTAATAATTTGCAAAGAAGATAGCATTCTTAAAAAAATTGCATGGTGTGCGCCTTGTTGAATAACAAATAATTATTGCAATAACTTGCGAGTACGTTACGAAGCAACGCCACTAAATGTGAGATTAAATCAATAAAATATTAATATTTCACAAACTGAACTCAAAACTGTTTTGTCTATAAGTTTACACTGCTAAGAATTTTAGAGAGATTAATGACAAACGCTTTTCTTCTATCAGGTAAATATAAATATATTTTCATATAACATATTTATCATCGTTTAAACGGCTCATTCAATAACGTAACAAATTCAACTCTAAGATTACAAATATTCTAATTTACCTTATTTCAGATAACATTTTGTTGTTATGCTTTACAATTAAGCAATTCCTTTCTTTAAACTAAATTAAATTCATGGAGTATAACAGAAAGGTAGACGTTATAGCTATGTGTGATAAGTGGTCAACCATCGGATTCCCAAAATGTTATACACGGTACATTCTACAACTCAAATTCCTCACAATTCTAGGTGGACACCGTTCCACACTAGCCGATATTGAGTGAGTAAATTTCTTCTACATAGGGTCTCGAACCAGGGCATGTTCGGTAGCTCTGCGACAAGGCGTAATGTCTTAGACGCTGTATTTATCATTTTCAACATTATCACTATATGGACCTTTCCGCACCAACGACTCTCTTCTATCTATTGCTTATTTTTTTATAAACTCTAGGTTATATGTTGATTGAAATGTCCATTTAATCTATATTTTTCACAATTGTCTACTTCTTTAATTTATTGCAGGGGGTTTATTTGTTCTCATCAGGCTTCAAAATTATACGTTTTTAAGTTGTGTGTTTCCCTTGATCATTATCATCGATTGGATTAGTTTAATGTAAAAGTTAAGAAAACCACAAACTTTATACAAAAAACAATAAAATCTCTTGAAAAGAGATTACTATGTAAGGCACACACATCTTTGCGGAGGTTTATTGGGTAAAATACACACAATCCCAATTTATGTCACGGCTAATTGCTGTAAGTGGTGTAATTTACCCCACTGCAGGCCTTAGGAAGCCCTTGGGATATTGAGTAGTTACGACTCACACCTTTCTTGACATTTGATGCAAGATATCAGCCGGATTGCCAGCCCTTCCCAACTGCTTTACACTTAGAATGTATGCATGACACTCAATTGGTTGAGACGCACATTCAAACTTAGAGCAATGGGGCGTGAGAATGTTTACGCTAGTTACAAATTTAATGTATATTATCTTTTACATTTTTGAATCCAACAGTTTTTATAACGTTAGGATTTATGAATCCTTGTAATGATTATGAGTTCCTCAGTAGAAGAAGAACCTGAGTGAAAAATATTACATCTTCGGGAATCGAATCCGCAATCTTCCGGCTTGTAGCATATTGCCTTACCAATTACGCAACGTCCGCGGGATAATTGTTTCAGAATATTTTAATACATTTTCACGTTGTGGCAGATGACGGTACTTTTATTTAAACCACATATTTATTCTCTTCTTTGCAGGCTCTGGCACGAACACATTTTTTATATCTACCCCACAAAGAAATGAATATCTTGGGTGGATTACAAGAACTGTGAAACACATTAAATTAGTATTACAGTGACTGGTTCCTAGTTGTGAGGATTCCAGTTCCATGAGCACAGGATAAACACATTGTACTATCTAGATGTAGAGAGAGGAGAGTATCAATTAATAACAAGTCATACAGATGTAATAAGAAGATATTAAATAATGTGATGAAAATTTATATGAACCATGAAATAGTAAATTAACGATAAATGAACTACTACATGATTTCCGTTCATTTGAACGTAAGCTAATTTAGAATTTTAAAAAAAAATCCACTTTGGGCTACTAGCTGTCACTCTTTTATTATTCGCTTCTACCACTAACCAACTTTCTATCTCAATTCAAGTTATCCATAAAATTCTATACAATTCACACTATATTCCAACGTATTTTAAATACAACTCTAAGCCTGTTTTTCAGCGAGATTCGAAACTTGGACTTCTGTTCTATAGAACCACTCCTCAAAGGTATTGGCTAATTAGCCAATTTGGAAAACTAATATTCTCATTAGCCTTAATTGTTATGGGTTTTTCGGAAAATTAAAAATTAATTTAAAATTTTTTTCAAGACATGTAAATTATTCCTAGTATTGAAAAATGACTAAGTATAAAATAGCAAAAAAAGTTCAGAAATATATATATATATATCCATCCATCCATAGTAATTCTGCCCGAAGGCAGGTCCTTCACTGCAATCATAGCATTTTCATACTATGCTTGCAGCTTTACTAGGGAATTGTAGGTGTGGTAGCTTCCCGTTGCTTTCCACACCGGGTGAAGGATGATGATGATGATGATGATGACGATAATGATAATGGCCATATGATTTCGGGGACCGTTTGGGCCTTAAAGTTGTTCTGTCATTCGTCTTACAGGTGAGGAAAAACCCCGATAAAAACCTCACCCAGAAAAACTGCCCGGACCGGGGATCGAACCCGGGCCTGCTGCGTGACAAGGCAGCACGCTACCTCGAGACCACAGCGGTGGACATATATATTCATGATGTAACTTTTACCTTATAGCCATTGTTTGTCATCAACATTCATATGTTGTATTTATAAAGGAGAAAGAGCAATTTTTAATGTTTATTTTCTAAATGAAGAAATATAAAAATCTAACTGATATGTGACCTAATAACCAATGTTAAACAGAAATTATTAATGTGATGTTAGTGTGAGATATTAACAGTTTTTTCTCACCAATGTTTGTTAATGTGAAGGAGTCCTCATATTATTTCGATGATTTGTGGAATATTAAAAAAACGTAACAGAAATATGGATCTTACTAATTAACCAACGCTATATATATATAATATGTCCACCGCTGTGGTCTCCAGGTAGCGTGCTGCCTTGCCACGTAGTGGACCCGGGTTCCATCCCCGGTCGGGGCAGTTTTTGTGGGTGAGGTTTTTATCGGGGATTTCCTCACCTGTATGACAAATGTCAGGAAAACTTTAAGGCCCAAACGGTCCCCGAAATCATATGGAATCATTATCATTATCATAATCATCATCCTTCACCGGTGTGGAAAGCAACGGGAAGCTACCACACCTACAATTCCCTAGTAAAGCTGCAAGCATAGCACGAAAATGCTATGATAGCAGTAAAGGACCTGCCTTTGGGCAGAATTACTATGGAAATGGTATATAACATAAATATTATTGTTTGTACACAGGAAGTGAGTCGATGTGTATTAACTAATATCTACTATGAGGCACATGGTTGAAAATTAGGATTTTTTTTTGTATTTTGAAAACCAATATGAAAGGGTTCTTCGCCCGCCTTAACTCTCAAATTCCGCGGCAAACCGCAAGAATTCGTGAAAATATTAACTAAAACTGAAATATACTAAACCTCATTGAGCCATATTTAAAATTACTAAAACAACATAAACAGTGACATCATTCGATACAATGAATGTTAAACATAGTTCACTAGGTAGTCCAAATGAACGGATTCTTATGTCGTCCGTGCTACGTTTCTGCATAATTACTAAATATTTAGCTGTTAACAGCCCCTCCCCTTGCTGAACAAACAAACGTTACACAATGAAGCAATAGTTATTCATGCCGGAGGTTAAGTTTGTATTTCCAATATCAGAAATGATGAAAAAGAGATCAACTGTTAGGAGAAACGTGTTAGCAGGTGTCATTTCTACAGAACAAATTCCTAAACAAGTACTTAATGATCCTCCAAGTTGGGGGTTGGTTGTTAGGCCAGTCCGTAAAATTTGCTACAAAACAAATACAAATATTGTGTATAGTCGGGAAAAACATAGTTGAGAAGTATGTAATGATATTATTTCTATTTTACGATATACAAACGCCAATTGTATCCTTCCGCCATTCGCGCCACAATTACTGTCACATTGACAGGTGGCATGTGTGAAGTATATAAGACATGTGATCGTTGAGTGGTGAAATTTTTCACTAAACTTGTGAGATACATTTGAAATAACTATTTTTTTACCACTAGTCAAACGTTTACGAGATTTGTGTTTTAAAAATTTAGATGGCGACATAGCAACAGAAGACTCAACACCTTCAGCCATTTTGTTGGCTCAGAATCGACTGAAGCTTGACTTAAATGCATCATCAATATGTAATAAACTTGCTGTAATTATTGATTAGGTATATTTTAGAATATTTTCTATGTTTTGAATATTATTATTTTCATTCAGGAAGAATAACGGTATATTAAGGAGATATTTTTAGGAGTGTCAAAAGTAACACATTCAAGACTCGCATACCTACTGGCGAAGGAAACTTTCCTCATCGACGACCTCAGAACAAGCGTACTCTTGCCCAGCACCAGCGCATCTGAGCGGCTGCTAGCAAAATTGAACAGAAAAAGGGAAGAAATACATCCAGAATTCTACAGCACCGGGGCAATGGTGGACCGTGCGTGGACAAAAGAAAATTTCGAAATGAGACACGTCATCACTAGGTTGGCAGTCCATGGATTCCACCACCTGATATGCAGCAACACAAAATTTCATGAAGCAAATATAGACTGTAAATGTACGCTATGCGAAAAATCGTGTGACCGATATCACATTGAGTTATGCACAAAAAGAACAAAGACAATGTGTGAATATGCAAATATGTAAATTTAAAATGTATTCTACTTTAATCCTGGCTATTTGGCTGCAATAAAATTATTATTAAGGAGATATTTTTAATTTAATGAAGGGAACTACTTTTTCGCGTTCTTATTGCTTCTACAACGTACGTCGGTGTCGATAACCAATGAAAAGCGATATAGTCACATGGTTTTGTTTTGATGAGGATCACTTTAAGAACGGATGGCCTTTAGGAAGAAGAAATGTAGGAAGATCCAGTAAAATATGGACAGACAAAATCTAATATGAGATTGGGACATACTTTAAGGTGTAATCCTTGATTATGATAATGATATATGATTCCATAACAGTAGGTGGTTTATGTGTGTTTCTTGGAGGAATTTTAATACAGTTTGAAAAACTCCAGTTGTGCAAAACTGTAAGATGAGTGCTATGCCTTTTCCCAGCTAAGTTCCAGTTGCAATTTAAACAAAGCAGATGTATGACTGTAGGTATTTCCATTGATCGAGTAACAATTTACCTTTGAGAGTGTAAGAAAATGTAGTTCCCCCTCTAACACTCGAAATAAATAAAATAAAAATATATATTATCTAGCAGACGTCTATAAAAGTTATATGGGAAATTTTCAAAATATATAATCACAATTTTAATACATTAAATAAGCATTGTTTTATTATTAAGCATGCGCAATGTAGAATACATTGGAAATTCATGTATTGACTTAGGCTTTCACGGCTGGAGTTATGATGATGATCTTGAAGAAGATTTCCGGGCTGTAGGCCATGATCTTGAGGCTTGAAGTTCCCCGACGTGCGTCCGGCATGCTCAAGGGTTGTCTCTACAGCCCGGAAATATTATTCGAGATCATTGGAAATTCAGTTGTTCAAAATGACCACTTCTGTACAATAATAAAAAAATTAAAACATTTGAAAATCAGAGAGAAATAACAAACAGTTTAGTGAAAAATATCCCGCATCATCAATTGAAGACGAGGTGAAAATAGTAGCAAAATTTACAGGCGAGTCAGCATAGAGCATAAATTCTACTCGTAATGAAATTGTAAGTAAAGCATATTTATCGATGTGAAGGAAACATCTAAATAGGTGGCCCAAAAATATTTTTTATATAATTACTCGATCGGAAATTTTCTGCATTAGAAAACTGGTTACGCTCTCAACACTCCATTTTTGCAGTTTTTAAATTACGAGATATTTTTTATTTTTGGTAAAAACACGAAGACTGTAGACTACCTAAGTTGATCGGAACATTCTCGATTTTCTGTATTACAGATCCCGGACATATTCACTGGAAACAATTTTTGCAGTTTTCAAAATTTAGAAGGTTTTTGACTTTTTGGAAAAATACCAAGAATATAGCTTCGGATTTCCTCGTTCGGGAAATTTTCGATTTTGATAGTATTTTATATAGTTTCCTTTTTTTTAATGTCAAAATTTTCGAGGTATTGAAAACTGCAAAAATCAATCTAGAGGGTGTGTCATGGATTATAATGAAAACATTTCAGTCTAAATTCAAAATTACACAACTGAGTTTTAAAAGACTATGGTTTTCTTTTTAAAAATTAAAATTTTCGAAATCTTGAAAACTGCGAAAAAACAATCTACCGAGTATTTCCGGGATTTATAATGCAAAAAATCAGCTCTAAATCCAAAATTTCAAAATTGAATTTTTCAAGGTTTGGTGTTTTTCCAAAAAATGTCAAAATTTTCGAAATTACAAAAAATCTAGAAATACTATCTAGTGGGTGTGTCCGCGATTTTTAATCCAAAAAATCCGGTCTAAATCCAAAATTTCAAGGCTATAGACCTGGTGTTTTTCCAAAAAAAAAATCAAAATTTTCATAATTTCAAAAAGCAGCAAAAATATAATCTCGAGCGTGTGTCCGGGATTTCTAGCAGTAAAAATCCGGTTAATATCCAAAATATGAAAATTAAATTTCGCGTTTTTCCAAAAAAAAAAAAGTGTAATTTCAAAAACTGAAAAAATACTACCTCCAGGTTGTGTTCGGGATTTCTAATGCAAAAAAATCCGGTCTAAATCCAAAATTTTAAATTTGAGTTTTCCAAAGCTATAGTCTTAGTTTTTTTTCCAAAAAGTGTAAAAATTATTGAAATATCAAAACCTGCAAAAATACAATGTAGAAGGTGTGTCCGGGATTTGCTAATTAAAAAAAACGGTCTAAATTCAAAATTGAATTTTAAAAGGCTATAGATTTGATGTTTTTACAAAAATCGTCGACATTTTAGAAATTAAAAAAATGCAATCTAGAGGCTGTGACAATTATTTCTAATGCAAAAATCTGGTCTAAATTCAAAATTTTAAAAAATGAGTTTTTCCAAAAAATGTCAAAATTTTCGAAAATTCAAAAACTGCAAAAATACTATCTAGTGGGTGTATCCGGGATTTATAATGCAAAAAATCCGGTCTAAAGCCATAATTTCAAAATTCAGTTTTCCGAGACTATAGTCTGTGTTTTTCCAAAGAATGTCAAAATTTTGGAAATTTCAAAAACTGCAAAAATACTGTCTAGAGGGTGTATCCGGTATTTATAATGCAAAAAATCCGGTATAAATCCAACATTTGAAAATTGAGTTTTCTAAGACCATATATGTTTTTCCAAAGAATGTCAAAATTTTCGAAATTTCAAAAACTGCAAAAATACTATCTAGAGGTTGTATCCGAAATTTATAATGCGGACAATCCGGTCTAAATCCAAAATTTGAAAATTGGATTTTATAAGACTGTACTTTCTGTTTTTCCAAAAAAATGCCAAAATTTTCGAAATTTCAAAAACTGCAAAAATAATATCTAGATAGTGTATATGGGATGTTTAATGCAAAATATCCGGTCTAAATCCAAAATTTCAAAATTGAGTTTTCCAAGACAATAGTCTTTGTGTTTTTCAAAAAATGTCAAAATTGTCGAAATTTCAAAAACTGCAAAAATACTATCTAGAGGGTGTATCCGGAATTTATAATGCAAAAATCCGGTCTAAATCCAAAATTTCCAAAGTAAGTTTGTGTTTTTCCAAAAAATGTCAAAATTTGCGAAATTTCTAAAACTGCAAAAATACTATCTAGAGGGTGTATCCGGGATTTATAATGCAAAAAATCCGGTCTAAATCGAAAATATCAAATTTGATTTTCTCAAGAGTGTTTGCGTTTATTCAAAAAATGTCAAAATTTTCGAAATTTCAAAAACTGCAAAAATACTATCTAGAGGGTGTATCCGGGATTTATAATGCAAAAAATCCGGTCTAAATCCAAAATTTCAAAATTGAGTTTTTGCAATACTGTAGGCCCTATATAGTCTGTGTTTTTCCAAAAAAATGTCAAAATTTTCGAAATTTCAAAAACTGCAAAAATAATAACTAGAGGGTGTATCCGGAATTTGTAATGCAAAAAATCAGGTCAAAATCCAAAATTTCAAAACTGAGTTTTCCAAGACTATACTCTTTGTGTTTTTCCACAAAATGTAAAAATTTTTGAAATTTCATTAACTGCAAAAATACTATCTACAGGATGTATCCGGGATTTATAGTGCAAAAAATCGGGTCTAAATCCAAAATTTCAAAATTGAGTTTTCCATGACTACAGTGTTTTCCCAAAAAAATGTGAAAATTTTCGAAGTTTCAAAAACTGCAAAAATAATATCTAGAGGGTGTGTCCTGGATTTATAATGCAAAAAATCTGGTCTAAATCCAAAATTTCAAAATTTCCAAAAAATGTCAAAATTTTCGAAATTTCAAAAACTGCAAAAATACTATCTAGAGGGTGTATCAGGGAATTATAATGCAAAAAATCCGGTCTAAATCCAAAATTTCAAAAGTGAGTTTTCCAAGTCTTTGTGTTTTTAAAAAAAAAAGTCAAAATTTTCGAAATTTCAAAAACTGAAAAAATAGTATCTAGAGGGTCTATCTGGGATTTATGATGCAAAAAATCCTGTCTAAATCCAAAATTTCAAAATTGAGTTTTCCAAGACTATAGTCTGTGTTTAAATAAATTAATAATAATAATAATAATAATAATAATTATCATTGTTACTACCACTATTATTATTATTATTATTATTATTATTATTATTATTAAACGAGTGGAGAAGAAAAATAAAACTTTAAGATGTTTAAACATTAAAAATCTGTATATAAATAAATAGATATATAGTTTATTTTTATGTATAAAGTAAAACTGCAGACAGAGGAAATATTATTGCCTCAATTTTAATTTGATTAGCTTTATTTCGTAACTTCTATGCACTGGACACTATGTGAAATCTGTTTTGTAAACAAAACTTAGAGATGATTGCTGACTCAGTTATTACTGTACCTACAAGAACCGCAGTTATATATCGTATTATATACAGAACTGTCCTTGAATCTGATGTATTGGTTGTGCTAGAATCATTTAGTTTCGTGGTATTCCCTTGAAGCTTATACACATGTTTACCTATTTGCAGCGTTGTTTCATGGAAAATGTACAATAACGTTAAAAAACGAATGAGTCAGCGATAAAATCTTACTGCAGAAACATAACAAATGCGTTTTCTTCTCTGTATTAATTCTGTTATTTCTATAATATCTAATCGACTTATCTCTTATAATTCACTGACGCTATCGAACCCGTAGGTTCATAGCCGCGCGGACATAAACTCTCCATACATCCCTTTCCTGAGCTAATGTTCTCAATCATCCCATGTATAATCTATTTCCATCAAAACCTGGTTAATGTTATTATCCCATCTCATTCTTGGCCTCTCTACTATGCGCTGTCCCTCTGATTTTCCTACAAGAAACTTAGATATCCCTCTTTCATTCATATTATTCGTGTCACATGTCCTGCCCAACGCAGTCTACATTTCTCTTATTATTATATCTTATTATTATATCTGGTTTTCTATGTAGATCATGTAGCTTAGTTGGCCACTAGATGTTTCATTGGGTCTGTAAGCTGACCGCATGCCATTTATGGCATATGTAGGGAAATAAGCGTATCTAAATTGGCATGGTATAGAACCTCCTAACAAAGGAGAGGCTATCGCTAGACTCAAAGGGTCGTAAAGCTAATAATTAAGTAAATATATAACTTTAAAAAATAGAAAATTAAAATATATCAAACCATAGTTCAGCATTTTTACATATGGTGCTGAAGTTTGGCGAATTCCTATTAGGGAATTGAAAAGAATTTTAAGTATAGAAATGGATGTTTTAAGAAAATCAGCTGGAAAATCTAGAATGGATATAATACGAAGTAAAGAAATAAGGGAAATTATGGGTGTACAAGAGGAGCCGGACATCATAAACATTATAGAAAAGAAAAGATAAGGAAAGATTACAGGTCGTATGGCAACGTCAAAAGAATGCCAGAGCAAACTTTGCCTATACTTATTAAGGAATGGATCCCAATGGAAAGGAGGAAGAAAGGAAGACCAAATAAAACTTGGATAGAAGGTGTGCAAGCGGCTATGATTGTCAGAAGATTGGAGGAAGATCAATGGATGGACAGAGAAGAATGGCGTTTGGTTTCCGGAAGATGGTGGCAGCTGCCATGATACCTGATGATGATGATGATGATGATGAAACTTTTCATGAAACTAGTACCTACACCATTCGTTTCTATTTATTCTAAACTCACTCATTGGCACTATTAAACCCAAAGGTTCATGGCCGCGCGGACATAAGCTCTTCATACATGCCCATTCTGAGCCTATGTTTTCCAATCATCCTCTGCATAATATCTATCTATCTATCATCGGTTTTTTTTTACAGCTGCTGTCGTCTTCCCGTGCCGAAGCCTGCGGTCTTGGGCATCTTCGATGCTTAGCCCTGTAGCTTGCATTATTGTCTTCATGTTTTCCTTCCATGTTAACTTTGGTCTCCCTCTTTTCTTCTCTCTGTTCGGATGCCATTCATATAGTTGCTTCGGCCATCGCTCATCTTCCATTCTTAAAACATGTCCTAACCACTTTAATTCCTTCTCCTCAGTTCTTTCAATTATGCTTTCTTTTACTTCCATTATGTTTCTAATTTCCTTATTTGTGACATGTTCTAATTTAGACTTTCTGGCACTTCTGCGTAAATAATCCATTTCTAGAGATATCAGTCTATTCTTGTAGTACTTATTGATTGTCCATACCTCACTTCCATACATTGCAACAGATTCCACCAATGTTTTACCAACATATTTTTTTGTGTCTTTCCAAATATACTTATCCCACCAGATGGAATTTAACGATGATATTATTTTGCTACTCAATTCAATTCTATGTTTTATGTTCTCTTTGCCTATACCTTCAATGTTATCTATAATTATTCCCAAATATTTAGTTTGTTTCACTTGCTTTATTTGGATTCCTTCTTCCAATATTAAATTTTCTCTTTCATTGCTATTTACTGCCAGATATTCTGTTTTTTGTAAATTTACTGTGAGACCCCATGATTCATATGTGTTTTTCAACGTTTTTATCATGAATTTCATATCAAATTTGTCTTGCGCTAAAACCAGTTCATCATCGGCAAATTGTAATGTCAGCAAAAACCTGTTGCCTATTGGGATCCCCATACCTCAAATCATGCATAATGTTATTCTTCCACCTCATTATTTGCCTGCCTACTGTGCGCCTTTCCTCTGGTTATCCTACAAGGAGTTTCCAAGCTCCTTTTCCATTCCCTATTCGTGCCATATGTCCTGCCCATCACAATCTACGAGACTTAACTGTTCTTATTATATCTGGCTTCCTATAAAGACCACGTAGTTCACTGTTATGTGCTTTTCTCCATTTCCTTTTCTGTTCATCTCTCACAAAAGATATCGAACTAAATTTTAGAATTTATTTGTACTAGAATACAATAGTACATTACGATCCGAGGTTGGGAAGTGTTTTTACAGAATTGAGGAAATTGTTTAAAAACCGAACGATAGCGAGGTTTTTAATTTCCGAGATTCTGTAAAACACTTAACAAACGTGCGTTGTACATTAATTTTTGCGCGATGGTGTTTTCAAAATAATAAATAATAGTAAAATAATAACATCTTCGTTGGAAATATTTGCGTTCATTATAAACAATTGACTAACGTTAACAATGTGGGCTATGTTTATTAGTTGAAACAACAAGAGGTCATGAGACCAATTTAGTGATAGAATTGAGGCAAGTATGAATTTATTGTTTTATATTGTTTCAAATAATGTTCAGTTCATTTAAAATGCAGTGATATGTTTCGTATAATGTATATTAACACTACCTTTTGGATATTTTTTGTATATACATTGTAGGCCTATATAGTATACATAGAGGGCAGTGGTTTACTTCCCACACGCGTGATTGAAATATGTAATATTACAGTATAGTTATTTAAGTTGGCAACCCCGAAATGTAGGAATTTGAACTTTCAATTTTGGTCACCATTGCTGTTGGTAGATACGACAAAACGCAGTATCACTAAAAAAAAAGTTTTATTTGTTGGCCCAATATTAAGTTGTAATGATTTTAGAGTGGTGTTTTATTTTCTAAACATTTTTTTCTGTATTGTAGGCCTATGTTTTCCCTTTACAGAGATTTAGGCGCTCTCCCCCTACAGGGAAGAATTTGAACCATACTAATTTAGTTACACTTGTTTTCGTATAGATGTCATTTTGGGTGGAACGTGGTCAGCGTTCCGCCACATACTGGCATCTAGGAAACCAAGGTAGTACTAGGACGGGAAAATTCGGTAAATTTTGCTTAGAGGCCTTTTCATTCAGGCTTAAGGATTTTTTACGAGCCTGAAAATCTTCAGACTCGGGACCCACGGCTTAAAGTCTCTGCCGGAGGACTTGCTCCTTGGATTTTTCCGTCCTAAAAAATTCATCGACCCCGGCCGGGTTTGAACCCGCGACTCTCGGGACTAGAGACAAGGAGCATAACCACTAGTCCACCGCGGTCTAAACATATTATAAGAATTTTTAATAGAAAATTTATATTTATTTTTGATCCATTGCTGTAGTATCGAGGTACAGGGGGCCAGGTTCGATCCCCTGTCTGGACAAGTTTCCTGGGTGGAACTTTTCGTGGTTTTTCTTCACCTGTAAGACAAATGTCAAGAAACTTTAAGTCCCAAACGGTCCCTTAACGTCATCTGGCCATCATTATCATCACCATCATCATATTCGCCATGTTTAATATCAATGTGTGTGTTGGTCTTAATGTTGTGTTGCCTCGGAGGAGGCCTTGGCATTGAGCTGATCACTCATTCGAGAAGGCACTACATGTCCTTGTGTGGTCAAAAAAAGTATGTGTGTGATAACTAACTCACTGGCATTATTGAACCCATAGATTCATGGCTGCATGAACATAAGCTCTCCATACATCCCTATCCTTAGCTAATGTTTCCAATTATCCCCTGTATAATCTACTTCCCTCAAATCATAGTTAATGTTATTCTCCCACCTCATTCTTGGTCTACCAACTGGGCGTTTTCTCGCTGGTTTTTCTACAAGAAGCTTCCATGCACGTCTTTCATTCCCCATTCGTGCCACATGTCCTGCCCATCGCAGTCTACGAGGCTTAACTGTTGTTATTATATCTGGCTTCCGATAAAGACCATGTAGTTCACTGTTATGTAGTCTTCTCCATTCACCTGTGTGTTCATCTCTTTTTGGTACAAAAATTTCCCTAAGAACTTTATTCTCAAATACTGGTCATCTCTTTTCCTCCCTTAAAGTAAGAGTCCATGTTTCGCAAGTATGTGTGTGATCCATACCTAAAATCCCTCTCCCGACAGGTCGTGTCACTGTAAGGTCCGGGTGGCGTGTGGCACGTAAAAGTGCCTGTAAGGTGAGAGGTTAAACTGCGTTAATGAAATGAAATATTTATTTATGAGAGAAATTTTGTTTTTAAGAAATTAATTTTATTATGTTGGTGTTTTCATTTACGGTGTCTAGTTTATTTTTTGTATCAAATAAAACTCCACGAAGACGAAATTTGTTATGTTGCCTCAATTATGTCCGTCGCCATAGCGTAGTCGGTAAAGTCCTCACCTTCCACTCCGGCGACCCGGGTTCGATTCCCGGCGGGGAAGGGGATTTTTAATCTCCACCATGGGTCTGGGTGTGTGTCTTGTCCTTGTGTCTATATGTGAAAATAACAGAAAATTAAGAAAAAGGTAAAACATGAAAGAAAACAGTGTAAACGAAAAGAGGAAAAAATATATGTTTATTGGGATTGGTTTTAATTTTCATAAGTAATGCCACGAGTGATTTCCAAATTATCGATAAATTCACGACTCACGAAGTGAGGATTTGGAAATCAAGAGTGGCATTTGTTAGGGCTATTTAACGAATAAAATTAAGCTGTTTACTCACAAACTATTGTTTAACTATAGTCATTTTAAAATATTTATATATTTAATGTAAACGGCGATGTTTGAAAACAAATCAGAAATGTGAGGTTATTTTCATTCACTGCACCTTGATCATATTATTTGTTGCCAAATAAGATCGCAATATTGTAAGAGTGCACCCAAGTGGAGAAATAATGAAGCACATCAAACTATATATCATAATCAACATTAAGGGTTATCCATTTATTTTTTAGTAAACAACTCAGTAAAATCAAGGAATCTTTTCATTATTTGCTATATTCAATGTATTTGTTGGAGAAAAATAATGCTTTGACCTGTTCAGAACATTAAAAAGGAGGAGCTTTATTTATCACAAAAGCAGGAGCTGATAAAGAGAAATCTATAAAGAGCGAGATGAAACACGACTGTCATTGGTTGTGAAACAACATTCATTGAAACGTGATTGGTCATTGACTAGCATTTGTGGCATGAGTTGAATAGTCATTGTAGACATTATTTAATTTTCAGTGAATGCATCTGTTTATTAAAATAATATATATTAATTTGGTTGGCTCTATTGCACTGGACGCTACGTGATATCTGTTTTGTAAACAAAACGTACGGATGATTGCTGACTCAGTTACATATTGTATATAAAACTGTCCTTGAATGTGATGTATTGAGTTTCGTTTCATGATATTCCCTTAAAGCTGTACAGATGTTTACCTTCTGCTTTGTTTGTTACTCGTGGAAAATGTACAATAACATCAAAAAATGAATTAGCCATAAAATCTTATTGCAGAAACAAAACTTCCGCATTGTTCTCTCTTTTTGAATCTGTTACTTCTATAATATCTAATTGACTTATCTCTTATAACAAACTCACTGAAACTATCGAACCTGTAGGTTCAGGACCGCATGAACATAAGCTCTCCATACATCCCTATCCTGAGCTAATGTTTCCATCGTCCCCTATATAACCTACTTTCCTCAAATCATAGTTAATGTTATTCTCCCACCTCATTCTTGGTCTACCAACTGGGCATTTTTCCTCTGGTTTTCCTACAAGAAGCTTCCATACACGTCTTTCATTCCCATTCCTGCCATATGTCCTGCCCATCGCAATCTACGAGACTTAACTGTTATTTTTTTTTGCCTGTAAATATCATGTATCCCATTGTTATGTAATCTTCTCCGGAACTTACCCTTAAAATAGCTTTAATCGGGTATAATTGCTAAGCTAATACCTGCATGCGCTGCTACGCCTAAATTAATTTAATATTGAAGGAATATGTTTATACGTGAAGGAGAAACATCTACAACCAGGAGATTGGATAAAAAGTAAAGTAAACTGATCCCACAAAAGACCCGGAGGCCCTTGGGGTAGTAGGAGGTTGAGGATCCCACTTTTTCTAGGCAATCGGCACTTTGTCAGCCGGGTTGTCAGCCCTGCGTGACGGCCGCCTTTACCCCAGAACAAGCGTCTGGTACTCATTTCCGTTAGAGGCTGAGTCGACCCCAGGGTCATTTGTGCCGCCAAAGGGTTTGGGTCAGTTTAAAAATCCTGACCCCAACGGGACTTGAACCCTCGACTCTCCGGCTTGTAGCTCAGTGCCTTAACCACTACGCTGCGGCGCACATAAGGACGAAATCCTATTTTACGACGACAAAAATAGGATTTTCATTTTTTCTGTAACTAGTAAATAATACCTTGATCATGATCTACAATAATTAGTCCTTTGTATTCGATGTTTTTTTCTTCTGTTTTTGCAACACAAAATAATGTGTAAGCGCTTAAAGTTCTCGAAATTATGACGTATGGAGAAGCCGCTGAATTGCGCTTTTTTCGTTGACGGATAACTCCATTTGTTCGGTTTTGTTGAGCAGATCATCTACTTTTTGACGTGAAGCCAGAAGCCTCAGGTTTGTACTTACGTTTACAATAATTTATAACTTAATAGTTTCAGTGAGTACATTTTTATAACATTTTATTTAACTGTCTATTTTGTAGAAGAGTGAAGAGAAGAAAAGCTGAATTTAACGAGGGTTATCTAAAATGTTTCGAAGAGTTATATCAAGATTTTTTGTTCTTTTAAACTACAACTTATTGTGATTGTTAGCAAGTAAACAGTACGTTCCCATTTTCTCCCCTTTGTTTATAAAACCGTTATATTTGCAGGTAGGCGCCCAGTACCTAATTGTACGGAAATTAAGATTAAAGAAGAGAACTATTCATGGTGTTAAAAACTCTCTACAGTTAAGTGTGTTGAACAATTATAAGTGAGTATATTGAACGAATTTAGTGTTAGTGAACTGTCTGAAGAATATAGTAAGAAAATAAAATATTTATTAAAAATGTTCGTTGTGGCAATGTTTGCGAGCGATATAACGATAAACACATGAAGTGGCTTGATTACCTTATGTTTGCAAGCTTGTAATGTATGTAAAGCTACGCCTAAAGATTTAAGTAATATTGAAAACTTGCTCAAATAGCTTGTGACAAATATACTTATAATGTAAATATGGTATGTCCATGCTTCACGCGTACTTGTGAAGCTTTGAATATATTTGTTGCATATAGCTTACAAACTCAGTCTAGAGAAGTGGCAAGCTAGGGGTAATGATGCTAAAGAAAAAGTAAAGGAAAGAAAAAAAAGTATTGCAAAAGCATTTTACGAACAAATGGGCCTTGTTTTCGATTAGCCTAAGCAAGGTGGAAGTAACAGTAATGACGCGAACGGAGCCCGGAGTTTTTTTCAATAATCCATTATTAGTGTCCGAAATAACCGGAATAGATGCGAGGTAATTGAAACATCCTTTCAGTCATTTCATCTGGACATAATGTCAAAACAGATGTGTTTAAAAATTAAATCCTTATAATGAAGTAATGTTAAGTATGTTGAGCGAGTGGTGCGGGTGGAAATGAATTAGATGAAGATGATTGTGATGATAAAGAGAACCATGAAGTCGATGACGATTAATGACATGAATTATATTGTATAATGGTGACCACGTACTACATTATAAAGAATTACATAGATTTATTTCAATAAAAATTTCGTTTTATTTTACTTTCATGCCTTTTTTGATAACTAAATAGGTATTACAAAAGCAACTACTGGGACTGAAACGAGCTGTCTGCTCGCCATTATTATTTCCGAATAGAAATTCCATTATCCCTGTTTGTCCAGATCAAGAATATTTAGGTTAAGTAATTCCAAGAGTAAAACCAACTCTAACGGCTGGGGGACCCGGCATGCTGACCACATGTAACCCCTACACTGACTAGAAGATCGTCTACATCTATGATTAACACATGTAGGCTAGATGTGTTGCCAGTAGCCGGCTGTTAAGTAGGTCAACATGACTTCTGGGCCTATCGCGCCGTGGAGTTTTTTTTTAATTCCAAGAGCTGACTATGCATGGATGAGTGATCGATACAACAACTTTTAATACCTTTATGCTACATTTCTGAGTCAAAATAATTAAAAAACAATTGCATTATATTTTTGTCGTCGTAAAATAGGGATTCGTCCTTATGTGCGGCGTGGTTGTACCGACAAAATTGGCTGTTAGGAATCGGACGATGTCAAAGACATTAATCAACCGATGATCTATCTATCTATTAATATATTATTATTATTTTATTATTAATTTTTTTACAATAGTACTACATCATCAGGATATCGAGAACCTAAAATAATATATTTTATTAATGTCTAAATTTTCAATAATAATTTTAAGGTCATACCATTTCTTGTTTTATACATAATAAAAATATATTTTAAGACAAATATTGAAAAAAATATTAATAAATGCATTAATCTATTTGCGCGATCAACAAGAATTTGTAAGGTTATTCGAATACCAGAGTGCAAATGTTTTAATTTGGTTTTATTGTAATGTTTAATAAAAATAAAACTTGTTTGGCCCCAAAGATGAGGCTCGATTCTGGTAATGCATGTTATTATTTATTTCAGAGACTCTTTCCCAACTTCTCTAAAAAGAAAAAACATTAAACTGAACAAATATAAAACTGTTATTCTACCAGTTATATTATATGGATGTGAAATATGGACTTTTAGTTTTAAGAAGGAGAAAATAATCTCTCTATCTGGGATGAAAAGGATATCCCTGAAAAAAATACTAGTTATAATAAACGTTTGGGAATTATTAATCAAGTTATCAAACCATCCCTTGTACAAAAAAAAAACACCAGATTACGTTTATATAACACTTTGGCTAGACCAGTGTTGACCTATGGTAGTGAAGCATGGACACTAAAAAGACAACATGAAAGCAGAATAATGGCTTGTGAAATGAGATTCATGCGCAGAACAGCGGGTTACACCAGACGGGATCGGAAAAGGAACACCGATATCTTAAAAGAATTGAAGATTACGCCAATTTTGGAATATATTAAACAGTACCAACTAAATTGGAAACACTATCTAGAAAGAATGAGTTCAAATCGGATCCCTAAAGCTGTTTATAATTATATACCAAGAGGACGAAGATCACTGGGCCGTCCTATGAAACGCTGGAGGGAAAATTGTCTATAGGATCGTAACAGGCCTTGGCCTAATTCTTGGAAGGAAGAAGAAGAAGAAGAAGAAGATATTATGAGTATTTGAGAATAAAGTTCTTAGGAATATTTTTGGACCAAAGAATGGAGAATACTATATAGGCCTAATAGTGAACTACATTATCTTTACAGGAAATTAGTTACAATGAGAATATTCAAGTCTCGTAGACAGTGATAGGCAGGACATATGGCACGAATGGAAAATGAAATAGGGACATGGAAAAACGCCAGTTGGTAGACCGAAAATGAGGTGGGAGAATAACATTAACACCATGATTTGAGGGAAGTAGATAATACAGGAGGTGATTGGAAAACAGCTCAGGATAGGGATGTATGGGTAGCTTGTGTCCGCGCGGCCAGGAACCTACGGGTTCGATAATGCCAGTGAGTTACCCATTGTAAACCTTTGTACATGCAGGTATTCAGGTACGTCGAGTGTTTAACCGCTATCTATTGTTCTAAAATCATTAGGTGTAGGAGTTCAACTCAAACGAAAATTTAAAAATCGCTCTAGGGGTCGCAATTTTCCGTGTTGCTGGTTTGAATTTGGAAAATCCGTTTCTCCTATGGGCAAGTTGAAAGAAAATAGTTAATTTATGCACCAAATGGAAAAACTAAAAATATTGTTTATCCTCTCCCGTTATAGTTAAAATATCATTAAAATCTACTTATTAATCTATTTCATTTTCAGACGCACGGGGCATCTAAAAACAGTAAATTACTATATAAATTTATTCAACTAAAAATAAAGACATACTGTATTTATTTTCTTTTTGCGAGCGCACCCCGGCTATTAGCAAGTTTTATCATAAATCCAATCGCATCATTCTCAACCAATCAGATAAAAGTTTTCTCTCGCTACGGTCTCTGCTACGCAATAATGTAACATTATTTTAACTTCATTTTATTAAATATGGGACTCAAGCTAAATATTAGGCCAGGATTTGTATTAAATTTACATATTTAACATTACACTATTTAGATTAAATAAATGTACACTGCTCAAAAAAATTAGGGGATATTGTAGAATAACCTATTAAGACTATGTTTTTTGGAATAGTATTAGATGCAATCACTTTCTATTACTCCAAGATAATGTAAATAAGAGTTTGAAGTTGTTACGTAACCTCGGTACCACACCAGAGGGCAGTGTCTGTACTGTTGATGTGAAAGGGCGGTGTGGGGGTGAATGCTTTGTTGCTGTTTTTAAATCCAATCCAGTTTTCAGTTAGTGAATGACTTGCCTTAGGGACAGTGATGCCCCGACAACGTGATTTACCTGAACCAATGGCTTGGAGGGCCATAGGAAGGATGGAAGCTGGACAGACACAACAAGAAGTGGCACAAGCCATTGGAGTGTCTCAAAGCGTGATTTCCAGACTTTGGAATCATTTTCAAAGAACATACTGTTCACAGAAGAGCCGGACAAGGTCGACCAAGGGCAACAACAGCAAGGGATGACCGTTACCTCTTGTTAACAGCCCGTCGGAATAGACAGCAGAATGCAACTCAACTGCGAAATACACTTCAAACAGCAACAGGACGCAGGGTGTCAACTCAAACTGTCCCTAATCGACTGCATGGAAGTGGTATCTATGCCCGTAGGCCCATGGTGTGTACCAGGTTAACTCCACAACACCGTAGAGATCGCAGAAACTGGGCGGAGGAACATCGTGGGTGGAGGCATGCTGAATGGAGATCAGTTCTTTTTTCTGATGAGTCGCGATTCAACGTGGAATGTGATAGTCGGCGTGTATTCATCTGGAGAGAAAAAGGGACACGAAACAATCCAGCTTTTGTACGTGAAAGATCCCCATATGGTGGCGGTGGATTGATGGTGTGGACAGGAGTCAGTAGTGGTGGACGTACGGACCTCTACGTCATCCAAGGTGGTACTTTGACTGCGGTAAGGTATAGAGATGAGATTCTCCGACCTTTTGTCGTGCCTTATGCTGGTGCCATAGGTGATTATTTTCTTTTTATGGACGATAATGCACGACGCCACAGAGCTGGCTTGGTGGACGACATGCTGGAAGTGGAGGGTATCGAGCGTATGCAATGACCAGCTTCCTCCCCGGACTTAAATCCGATTGAGCATGTGTGGGATGCATTAGGCAGGCGCATTGCAGGCAGACCAGCACCTCCCACAACTGTTCCAGAGCTGCACATTGCTCTTATGGAAGAGTGGCCACGTATCCCCCAAGAACTCATTGCTAACCTCATTGCTAACCTCATTGCTAACCTCATTGCGTCAATGCCACACTGGTGTGAGGCAGTGCTGGCCGTTCGAGGAGACCATACACCATACTAAAGAAACATTTTCACCCATGTTAATGTTGCTTTGTTTGTTTGCCATATTCCTAATCAGGATCTCTTTGACATCTGGTGTGGTACAGAGGTTACGTAATGACTTCAAACTCTTGTTTACATTCTTTTGGAGTAATAGAAAGTGATTGCATCTAATACTGTTCCTAAAAACATAGTCTTAATAGGTTATTCTACAATATCCCCTAATTTTTTTGAGCAGTATATTAATTATTTTACATAAATGTAATTACGTCATAATTATCAGCCAATCAGATAAGAGAGTTTTCTTCCCCCTTCCACCACTACATTTTAGCTTTAGAACGAAAGAAAATGTTGCATCAGTAGCGTTCAGTTCAGTGTATGATAACTACAAGTGGTAAGCAGCTTTTTAAATTTTTATTATCGTGAATATTTTAACTTATAAAAGTGCTACGCAGTATTAATATATAATCATAAGTCTTATACAAGTTTAAGAGTAACGGAACTTTGAATGAGTAGCTTTTATTGTATTTATTTATACAGACCTATTTTTATTATTTTTATAGAATGTCTTCTGAACATGAGTTTTTACTCATAAATAACATTAGAGCGAATATGTCTTATTAAACTTTTTGTAAGGATTGTGATTAAATGAAATAAAGAAAATAAAACTTCAGGCACATAAAGATGTGTAAACGTTAATTTGTATAAAAATAAATTATTAATATTGCGTAGCACTTGTACAATTACATCGTCGTAACTAACTTCATAGCGTTTTCATTATTCGCGGGTTAAAAAATTATGGTAATAGTAATATGCGACTATCCCAGGAATATAATTTTGTATTTGAATAAATTTATATCGTAATTATATTTAGATACCTAACGAGTTTGAAAATGAAATGGACTCATAAAGTTAGATTTCATTGAAATGTCCACTTCTGGGAGCGGATAAATAATATTTTCAGTTTTTCAATTATTTCGTTTAATAAATGAACCTTTTTTTTTTCTTCGATGTGCCAACTGTCGAACAAGCAACATATAGCTGACCATGAGGAAAAAGTGTAGATTTGCCAAATTCAGTTGAACACTTGCGAAAATTTGGACCGCTAGAGCGATTTTTAAATTTGAGTTTCAGATTAATTCCTACACCTATTGCTTTTAGAGCGTAATAGATAGCGGCTAAACACTCGCCGTACCTGAAAACTTGCATTTGTACAAAATTTATACAAAACGGCCAAACATCTGGTGGTTGATAGACAATTTTAATTTCGGGTTTTAGATAAATATCACTTATAATGGATTTAATTATTTTTTGATAACACCTACGTCGATTTTAATAGCTTATACTGAGTTTCGTTGTGAAACATTGGAAATTGCGCCATCTATAGCGATTTAATTAATACAATAAAATAAGATATTAAATTATTTTCAACAATGTTAACTGGCTAGAACCCGTAGGATCCTGGCCGCGCGGACATAAGCTCTCCATACATTCCTATCCTGAATTGTTTTCCAGTTATCTCCTGTATAATCTACTTCCTTCAAACTATGGTTAATGTTATTCTCCCACCTCATTTTTGGTCTACCAACAGGGCGTTCACTCTGATTTTCTTACAGGATGCTTCCATGCCCCTCTTTCATTCCCCATTTGTGCCACATGTCCTGCCGATCGCAGTCCACGAGATTTAACGATTATTATTATTATTATTATTATTATTATTATTATTATTATTATTATTATTACATTCGTAAATTAATACATATCCTAGCCTCGTCTTCAGGGCCGTACATTTAATTTCTATTAAACATAACTCACTGGCACTATCGAACCCGTAGGTTCATGACCGCGCGGATATAAGCTCTCCATACATCCTATCCTGAGCTAATGTTTTCCAATCATTCCCTGTATAATCTACTTCCCTCAAATCATGGATAATGTTATTCTCCTACCTCATTTTGGTCTATCAACTGGTGTTTTCCTCTCTGGTTTTCCTATAAGAAGCTTCCATGCACCACTTTCATCCCCCATTCGTGCCACATGTCCTGCCCATTCTTACTATATCTGGCTTCCTATACATATTATGTAACTCACTATTATGTAGTCTTCTCCATTCACCTGTCTGTTAATCTCTTTTTTGGTCTCAAAGGTTTTCCTAAGAACTTTATCCTCAAATACTCATAATATAAAAGCAAATTAAAATTGCAGCTAACTGCACTTCTACTAGCGCTTGATTTTTCAGTTATATTGTTGTAAACTATAGCTCTTCTTCTGTATTTACTAACATTATTTAATATTTTAAACTTTTCAAACAATTTAACATTATTAGACAATTTTGAAGTATTTATTTAAATATGCAAATCACAATATTATGACACTGTTAGACAATATTGTGATGCTAACTGCTATTTTCTCCACAGAGTATATTACTTAGTCCATGATTTTTCTATTGCTGTTTTGGGTTATCACTGGTTGCATTAGAGTTAGGGAGTGGTAAGTAAGTGTACACCCATTTTTAATAAAATTTTGGTAATTTTAATGTTATTAATATATTTTTGTAACGTAGATTTGGGGATTTATTGCAAATATTGCTCATTTAAATTTCATAGCAACAGTTAGTAATCGAGGATGATAATTGACATGTGGTTAGATTGTGGGTTATCGCTGGCTCTATAAACTCTGGTGCATGCGCACTGTAGTTCTATAGGACTTTGAAAATATTTCACGCTACTTTAAGTGCAATTTTTCTGTTTAAAATATTAAATAATGTTAGTAAATACAGAAGAAGAGCTATAGTTTACAACAATAAAAAAATCAAGTGCTAGTAGAAGTGCAGTTGAGCCATATTTTGTATTGTTCCTTATAATAGCTGTAATGTATTTGATATTTATTTTGTTTTATTTTCAGATGTGTTTTTGTGTGAAGTGCAGTGCTGTCCTCCACATACCCCCCCCCCTGCCCTATAGCTTTTAATTTTAATGAATTGTATAATTAATATATAATTATTAAAGTATATTTTTTCTCGCAGTTCTTATTACCACTAGATATATCAAGTTCTACAAAATAATTTTATTTATATTTGGATGTAATTTAAAACTAATTTTTGATAATTTTGGTGAATGTCATGATTTGAGTGTTAAGAATGCAAGTAGTTAAACTACATCATCTGTAGTTTAAAGTACTCAGATTTTGTTGCTCCAGAATTGTCTTAAGGTTCCAACAATATTGTGGCATTTTAGTTTGATAGTAGTTCTTACGGTGATAGGATTTCTCATAAATTTGATTATTCTTCATTACACATAATGTCCAGTTTCTGGCTTATGAATTTTATCACATTATTTTCTGGAATTTTTGTGGTATATGGTTTTGTTGTTCTTCTACATTTGAGTTGGGAATTATTTGATTTTTTCTGAAATTTTTGTGGTATATAATTTTATTAATCTTCGTTTCTTTGGTGCGGCAATGTCTTATGGTTTACAAGCAAAGCTCTTCAAAGTGGTTTTAGGTATTTGTTGATTGTGTTAGTCTGCAGCTAGTTTGTTTATAAAATTGTTGATGCTTGCAAAGTGGTTTCAGATGTTACATCATCATTTGTTGTCTGGTCTTTGACATTTTATTTTGGTAGATGGTTTCTTTCAAATTTCTTAGATTAACAAGCACGTGCATTTTGGTCGTTTGTGTGAATCTTCTTACAATCTTCAATATGTCTTTTTCATAAGGTTTCTTAATTTGTATAATAGAGTTGGTACATTCTTTCAATGTGGATAAAGTTTATAAATCTGCTTGCATTCTAACACTACAGACATGATTATAACAAAAAATAAATTTATCAAAAATAATAATTTTCATAAAATTTTAATCATTTATAGAATTAAAAAGTTGTTAGATTTTAAACTTATTTTTTATTTTTAAAATATAGAACTTGATAAATGATGGTCATATTTGCAGCTTTCAGTAGACTTAAAAATGACAGGTTCAAGTGTGTTGTAGGTCAGTGATTTTTTGTGATATATAAAGTGCAGTTAGCCTATTTATAGCTTATTCTTGAAAGAAATTATTTTTTAAAGTAACTCTAAACAGCTAAATATATATTCATTTAAAATTCAGTGCAATATTAGCCTATTGATAGTTAATTTTTGAAGAAATCTAAATTTAGGGTAACTTCAAACTGCTAAATACAAAATATTAAGATTGTTAGGTTTTTTAATGTTGATAGTCTATTCATTTGTGAGGTATTACCACTTATTTCTTAGTGTTTCCCACATTCTTGCCCTTCATCTTGTGCTACGAGGGAATCATCCACCGAGGGAGCAACCAAGTAGGACGTCAACAGTTATATTTATGTCACAGTTACATTTTATGTCTGAGTAACTTCACCAGCTCTACACTATTTGGTGATTTAATTTTAATTAAATCCTAAATATTTAAAAAAAATATAATAGGTAGTAACGTTGAAAGCCCTTGATACAAAACTTAATCTAAGGCAAATATGAATGATGATGGCCATATGATGTTTGGGGACCGTTTGGGTCTTTCCTGACATGTCTCAAAAGTAAGGAAAAACCCTAAAAAAAACGAAAAACCCAAAAAACCTCGCCCAGGAAATTTGTCCCAATTGGGGTTTCAATCCGGGCCTGCTGCTACCTTGAGACCACTGCAGCAGACTTGTGTATATGTCTCATCGGTGTTATTATTTACACTATTGTTCTGGATCTTCTATCTTATTGTCATTTCTATCATCCCTTCCATTGTTGAGTTCTTCATAATATTCCGACCATCTATTCAATATTTTAGTGTCCTCCAAATAGTTCTTTTGTTCTAATATTACAGATTTTAGGTTGAAGTCCAGTTCTAATTTTCTCCATTGCTTTGTAGAATTTTCTTATCTCACTTTGTTAGTTTAACATTTCAATTTCTTAGTTCTTTCATGTAAATTTATTTTTTCTTTTAATTAAATTTACAGTGGGAGGAAATACTATGAGGTATTTATATTAATAAATGAGTTGGAGAAAATGTTTTAACATCTCACCTCACAAAGTTGCATGTCTTCACGATACCGGTTTCAAAAGTTTAGTATTACTTCCATCTTCAGTCAAATTCCAACTGTTGAAATTTTGTCATTATGTTCTGAACTGCCATCTGGTGCAGATTTTATGAACTTGGAAATTAAATTATTCTTGTCGGGGATATTGAAATTTATTGCAATGAATAATTTAATCTCAAAGTTCATAAAATATACACCAGATGGCAGTTCAGAAGATGTTGACAATGAAATTTCAATACTTGGAATTTGACTGAAGATGGAAGTAATACTATACTTTTGAAACCGGTATTGTGAAGACGTGAAACTTTGTGAGGTGAGATGTTAAAACATTTTCTCCAACTCGTTTATTAATTATTTTTTCTTGTTGTTGCACATCTTATTAGCTTCCCTTGCTTTTTTATTTCTGTCAATGTTCTTCTTCCAATGGTGCTACAGCCCATAGTAGGTCCAGGCTTTCTTGATGCGAGACTTCCAGTCTTCTCTATATGAGACTATCCATTCAAAGGCCTCGTATTAGATTCCTTATTGAATGTTTTTTTTTACAAGAGAGGAGACCAGCTAGCTGCCAAACACTGTACCTGGAGGACCAGGTAATTTGTAATGAGGGATTTCTTCCCCCAACCTTTGATGATCCAACTTCATCCTACAAGGCAGCAGGTAGGACCTCTCTTCTGCTTTCTCCGCCATTGGGAATATTGTTCCTCACCAGTCATGGAAACCGTCAGTCCTCTTCTGGATTATTTCTTAATCTGATCACTCACGTGTCCAACTTGGGAGAAGCTATCAGTAGCTAAGCTACCACTGGCATAGCCCAAAGGGTCATTGTGATACGCAAGGATCCCACCGACAAGGTCATGCATCCATTTGGGGCCATATATATCTGTCGGTATTGCCTTTGGTTTCTCTCTGGATCATAATTCCTCGTGCTTTTTCTTCTATAGCTATTTTATTAGACAAACCATTCATGATTTCTTATTAATGTCTTCTGCATAACAGCGAGCTACATGATATTTATAGGAAACCAGATGTTGTAAGACTAGTCTTGTAGACGGTGATGGACAGGACATATGGCATGAATGGGAAATGAAAGAGGAGCATGTTGTAGGAAAGTGTCTAGTAGGCAGGCCAAGAATGAGGTGGAAGTAAAACATTAAAGAAGTAGATAATACAGGGAATGCATTAGCTAAATATAGGGAGATATGGGCATGAAGATTCAGGTTTGATAGCACAAGCGCTATTTATAGTTTAATTTTTTTAATTATTCTTGAAAGATTTTAATTATTAGAAACGAGGTATATTGTAGCCTACGTTATGTTTATCAAGTAATTTTGAGATTTGTTGGCTGAAGACTGCAGTTTTTGTGCAGCAGGAACAAAATTAAGAGCTGGTAGAAATGTTATGAGAACAGACTGTGATAAACAAGTGGACATGATGCCTCGCAGGGGCATGCAGTTAACATGAGTTTGAAATACATAGCTTAATAGAACTAATGCTTCAGAAGAGAACTGTCAACAATTTGCCGAAACCTACCTCGAGATTTCTACCAGAGAAGCTTTGTGTTGTACCAAGTCAGTGTTCAAAAAATTATCTGCTTTTTTAACTGCAAGGCACAGAAATGAAAGCCAGATTTCAGCAATTGCAACCCACTGCATGGAGCAAGTGGACTCCCTGCTTGAATAAGAGCAGAGTGGAGTGAGGCAGATGTTTATCCAATCTACAATTCAGGGTTGTATCACTTCCCTGTAGTTTAAATGTGAGATTTGGCAGTGGATTTTAGTACCTTGCAGTTAAAAAGGTAGATAATATTTTGAACATGGCCTTGGTACATCACGATGCTTCTCTGGGAGAGATTTGAAGGTAGGTTTGAGCATGCGGTGGTGGACAGTTCCCTTGTTAAAATATCTGTAGACAGTAGTTAGGGTCGAGGCAGATTGTCGCTTGAATACATCGGAAGGAATGAAATGTTAAAAAAAATCTAATTGCTCAGACATTATGAAATTATTCTAGTTTTTATAATAAAATGTATGAATCAAAAATTTTTTATTGCTCTTAAAATTTGGAGCACATATATTTTTATTTGAAATCTTAGGTTAACTAGAAATAAACTCAATAAATAAAGGAATTTCATATTTATTAAGTTTTGAATCTGGTGGACACGTTTTGTATATTAGTCTTCATTCATAAAGAAGCTAAATTGATTTTGTAATAAATGTTGAATTCTTCGATTCTTGTAAATTTGTATAAAATAATATTTTGCATAATTTAATTTTCTTCTTCTTCTTCCTTCCAAGTATTAGGCCAAGGCCTGTTATGATCCTATAGAAAATTTTCCCTCCGGCGTTTCATAGGACGGCCCAGTGATCTTCGTCCTCTTGGTATATAATTATAAACAGCTTTGGGGATCCGATTTGAACTCATTCTTTCAAGATGGTGTTTCCAATTTAGTTGGTACTGTTTAATATATTCCAAAATTGGCGTAGTCTTCAATTCTTTTAAGATATCAGTGTTCCTTTTCCGATCCCATCTGGTGTAACCCCGCTGTTCTGCGCATGAATCTCATTTCATAAGCCGTTATTCTGCTTTCATGTTGTTTTTTTAGTGTCCATGCTTCACTACCATAGGTCAACACTGGTCTAGCCAAAGTGTTATATAAACGTAATCTGGTGTTTTTCTGTACAAGGGATGGTTTCATAACTTGATTAATAATTCCTAAACTTTTATTATAACTAGTAACCTTTTCAGGGATATCCTTTTTATCCCAGATAGAGAGATAATATCCAAGATATTTAAATTCATTAGATATCTCTAAAATTTTATTCTGGAGACAGATTTTACTTTGTATGGGGTCCTTTCCATGAAATGCCATAATTTTAGTTTTGTTAATTGATATTTCCATATTAAATTTGGCACCTACTTTTTGTAAATTATAAATTGATCGTTGCAAATCATTTTCAGAAATTGCCAGAAGAGCTAAATCATCTGAAAAAAGAATAGCATTTAATTTTAAATATATATTAATTTTTAAAAATTAAGAATATTCCACAATAGTGTTTCTACTTCAACCCAAAGTGATTTGTCACCAGAGGTTCCCGCCTAGAGCATCTTCTTCCTTCAGATCGCTAGTTTCCATCCATCGTTCTCTAGGTCTGCCTCCTCCATTAGCTTTCAAATTAAGGATTCTCTTTGGTATTCTCTCTTCCATTCTTATGAGGTGTCCATACCATTTCAAACGCATTTCTTCTATTCTTTCCAATATTTTTTTTTCAACTTGCATAATTTCCCTTATTGTGCTGTTTCTGACTTTATCCCTTCTGAAGTTCTTGTCAATCGCCTCCAAAGATTAATTTCTAGTGCTAACAGCTTGTTGGCATCTTTTCTACTTACTGTTCAGGTTTCGGACCCATATAATAAAATTCTTTGTAACAGAACTTCATTCTGTATAATATCTCTAGTCCAAAGCACAGAGTTCATCATACCAATGATTCTTCTTCCATCCGTTATTCTTCTTTCAATTTCTGTAGTTGAATTCTCACTTTTATCTAAAATAGATCCTAAATATTTAAAATTTTTAACATTACATATTCTTCCTGAATTACATTTTAGCTCATCTGTTGTATCCAATAAAAGATATTGTTTTATTATAATTTATCTGTAATCCCCATTTTTTGTATTCTATCTCTAATTTCCTTAACATGAAAGATGCATCATCTGGATCTTGAAAAATAACCACCTGATCATCTGCGAAAAGTAAATGGTGCAGGTAATAATTATCTTCTATTTGAATTGCCATATATTTGCAGTGTCTTGACCAGTTCTTTGTACAATTATCAATATATATTTTGAACAACATTGGTGATAAGCAACATCCTTGTAGACCTTTTGATGTTTGGAATTTTTCTGAAAGTTTGTTTCCCCATCTTAATTTGGCATTTTGTTCTCCGAGTATGATCTTATAATACTGATTGTTTTGAAATTTATATTTGCCTCTTCTAGGGCTTTTTATATTTTTTTCTTTTAAATATTGAATTTTAAAATAGTAAATAAAAAAATTCATTCCTCGGTATGTAGAAAGTAGACATGGGATTAAAAATGTGAAGCATTTAATTCATAATTTATTAGTGATAAGTGCAACAATATTCCACGGGCAAAATGTCTAGTAGGGATTGTGCCCAATGGAAGTTTGTGTGTTTAACATACAAATATATATATATATATAAAGTAAAATTTATTTACAAAATTTACAAACTTAAAGAAATAAAGTATCTATTATAGAATGATTAAAGATGACTATATTTATAGTCTTGCTCTGTAGCAGAGTGGTTAAGGCAAGAAACCTTGGTGCAGAGCTACAGGACTTGTGCTGGTTAGAGTCTCCATGGGGGAAGACATTTTTTCATGGAATTTCAGCCAGTACCTGACTGGTGCCCACTCAGCATTTTGATGCATTTGGGTAGCTACAATAAGTAGCAGCTCCAGGTTGAGAAAACAAACTATAACAGCTGGGGAACTGACATGGTTATCAGGTCACCTCTAAGATAGCTGGATCATCTACCTCTGTGATTAACACGTGGAAGTGAGGCCAGCAGCTGGCTATAGGCCAAGGGTCTTCTAGGCCTGTTGTCAGTTTTTTATGTATAGGCTATAATATAGCCTATATCTATATTATAAAATATACTTATATTTTATGGAAATTCTTGTAACTTTATCAAATTTGTATTTAAATTTGATAAATAGAATTTCAAACAATTCAATAAATAATTGTGCATTGCAATTATACCAATGCCAGGAGAGAACACCAGAAATGTTCAAAAGGAATAACCTGGGGCATTAAAAAAAATTAATAAAAATTGTAATAAAAAGTGATTGTGTTTTATTTTCAATAATTGCATCCCTAATCTTACCTCATGAATTTACGTTCTTGAGAACACTTCAATTTGGAACTGTTATAGGAAATTTTACTACGATGTTTAATTAGAAATTTAAAATAAAATTCTTTCCATCTCACCCTGTATCCTGTCTCCTAATGGAAAGAATTTTTACAATTTTATGTTTGAATATGTTTTAATTTTATCGTCTGCTCATGACTACAGAAGCCGATGTGAAGACATATTGGAACATGTTCTGAAGAGCGCAATTCATGAGGCAAGATTAATTAACAATTGTAAAGTTAAATATAGTTTGTAGCTTCACAGTTTTAATCCCATCTTAGAACACAGCACTTTTTATGTAGCCACATTTTGTTTGTAGATTTTTTTCTGCATGTTTCAAGAAAGTGTATTTCACTGCAAAATATGCAGAACAACAACCTGTACCAGATTAACATGGGCCAATTGTGCCCAATACTTGGTTTTGTTCAGATATTTGTGATCTTGTTGGAGCAATATTTATAGCCCGCGTGTAGGATGGTTAGGTTAGGTTAAGTCTAACAGGAGCACAAATTCAGAATAACACCAATTCTAATGTTGCTTCTTAGAAAGTAAAACAATTCAAGCAAAATTTTTGTAGGTTTTGAGGTTATTGATGGAATTTGAACATTATCCATTTATATATTTTTTATAATTTATATAACATGGGTAATTGTGCTTTCAAGATTTAATGTAAATTAAGGATAAAATAATTTAAATTGAAAATATATTATTCAAAATTAATTTATTTACATTAGTTACAACAATGCAATGGAAATCTAAATTTGCATCAACTGCATGACTGAATTTTTAAGAGTTGCTGTAAAATGATTCAACATGGAAATGAGTTAAATTTCTTGATTAGAATTTTTTAAATATTATTTTTGAATGTAGTAAATGATAATGAATAAAAATATAACTGTAAATTTCAATTTAATTAATAGATTTAGTGTCTTTTGGATTTTAATAATATATTTTAACTTTTTTGTTTTAAATTTTAAAGTTGTGATAATTCAATTTAAAATGCAGGGACTTAAATAAAATATTAATTTTAAAATAATTTAGTTAAATTATATTAAGTAATCGTAGGTTGAATATAAAATATTGAATAACAGTTTTATCGGCAAAATAAAGATTCTAGGTCGAGGATTGTAAGACCAGAGTTCGCATTTTGTTTCTGGTAACACTTTAGACAAGACTCACATCAACTGTGGAATATAATTTGAGGTGAGTTAATGAAGAGTTCAGTCAAGCAGTTTGGATGCACTGGTACAGGTATTGCGATGCAGTCTGCAGTAAGCAAGCAGCATTACTGCCAGACCATGTTCAGTGTCCCAATAAGGTTAGGGTCGGTGGTAACGTTGTTTGAGCAGCAGAGCCCTGTGAGGCACCTCGCTTAATGCGAGTTGCTGCTACCTCAATGAATTGGCAACCTGTGGCACTTTTATTACTCAACTGTTATGTAATATTTTTAACATTAAATATTATAATTCAAATATAACAAATACAGGTGAATATGACAATAATGACAAATATTAACTGGCTTTAAGATTAAGAATTATAGGTTATTAATTTAATTTATTTAATTCAATGTTGGTTTTACAATAGTTTTGATTTATATATTGCTTTTTTTACAATAGTTTGTATTTAAATATTTAGCAATTTTAAACATATTAAGAAATTTTCATTTAAACAATTTTTAAATATTGTAAGTAAAATTAAGAAACATTCATGAAAGGTTATGCAGGATTAAAACTCCCAACATTAATTTAATATAATTATGCAAGGTTGCCTGTTCTTTTCACTAGTTTTGCATTCCTACTTTTTTGAACCCCATTTTTTTTGCAGGAACTTTTCAGGATTCTTCTTTCTTCAGCTGCAATTTTTAACAGAAGTCAAAGCCTAGTTTTAGGCTCGTTTGTTAGGCAATTAGAGATTTTTTAATCTTAGTGGCATAGAAATGTCCAACGTTAATTACAGGAATTTTTAGACAGCAGTTGTACTATTTGATTGCTGTCTGGTTGTATTTGACATCCAATAATGGATGGATGTTGAATTTAAATGCAACGTTTAATTACTCTACGATACTTAAGCCATTCAAGGCTTGACTGTTAGGCATTTAGAGATTTCTTGAGTAGAATTAAATGCAAAAATGTTAATTTTTGGATTGAATTTATTGCTATATAGTTATAATAGCACTGAATGCTGTCCATTTTCAAATTTCATTTTTGCATTTAACTCCTGCAATAAGGGGCTTGTTTGTTAACACAATGTTTGATTAGACGGCATTAATACAATTTTTATTATTGATTGCTGTTTTTTAAACCTTGTCTTTACATTCAGCCTCCAGGATTTATACATTACTGACAAATTAGAGAATGAATCTACATTGAATCTACATTTATGCTGATGAGTATTAGAATGATTTTAGATTTAGGCACAGATTTAAAATGTCAAATTGACACAACTGCTTATTTCTGCTCAGTAGTTGCTCAGTGCCTTCAGCACATCCCCTCCCACAGCAAACGGTACAAATAAGTAGAGTATTTATATTTTTTTTAGGTTAGGGAAGATGAGTTTTGCAGACGGGAGCCATGTTTGGTGGCAAACGATCTCGCACTCTTCTTCATTGCACTATTAAATATTTTTTTCAGCGTTGTTTATGCATAGGTTTAAGGTTTAATTTTATGATTAACAAAATTGGGCTCCAATTGCAAAAAAATAAAATATATTTGACAATATATAATGTTATAAGTTTTACATTGAATATTGTCATTACTTATTTTTGCATTTGGGTTGTAAAGTATAGGTTTATTAGTGTAACAAAATAAGGGAGTGATGTAAATAATGAACAAGTCTGGCTGTGAATGTGACAGAACCACTTATTTCTGCTGAGTAGCAACAAAGCACCTTCAGTGCACCCCCCGTCCCTGTGAAACGTAGAAATAAGAGGTGGTTCACTTATTAGCAACATTTTTTTAATGTTAGGGAAGTAGAGTTTTGGAGACGAGAGCCACTGTTTGATGGTGAACAGTCTGGCATTCTATTTCAATGTGCTAATCAATTTTCTCTTTCAGGAAAACTAATCGTTTTTCTTGTATGTTTCAGGTTTTTTCATTTCCTTAACAGCAAGAAAATTAACAATATCAGTCTGATATTGTATTTTATCACTTCAAGAATGACAGCGATATGAGAAATACTTAAAATTCGTTTCATCAATCGCGAATTAAAAAAATCTTAGCTTCGTACTTAAAAGAAATGTAGGAAGATTATAAAGAATAATGTAGGTAGAGCTTAAAACACAAGGTGACAGAATCACTTATTTCTGCAAAGTAGCAACAAAGCACCTTCAGTGCATCCCAACCCCTGCGAAATGTAGAAATAAGAGATTGTACACTTGTGTATTAGGAATTTTTTTGTGTTAGGGACGTAGAGTATCGGAGATGGAAGCCATGAGCGATCTCATACTCTACTTGATTCTACTAATCAATTCTATGGTACGCGGTACAGTGGACTTAAGTCAGAAACCAAACTTTCCAGGACAAGCAAAATCAACTTCAATGTGATCTCTAATAAAAGTGTTTGTCTAGATATTCTGTGTTCTGCAATATAAAATATTCTAAAACACTGAATATCAAGTTGAACATAGCTTTTTTTTTAGAGATCAGTTTGAGATTTCTTTTGCTTGTCCTGAAAATTTTGATTTCTTGACATAAGTCCATTGTACCATGCATTGTAGAATTTTCTTTTTCAGGAAAACTAATTGTTTGCTTCTATGTTTCAGGTTTTTCATACTTCCGACAACCAAAATAACAATATTTGCTGTCTGATATTGATTAATCTTGAATTTTAAATTTCCTGTAGTGGAAAGGAATGTAGGGATATTTTAAATAATAATGTTGGTAGGGATATTTTAAATAATAATGTTGGTAGGGCTTAAAATAACAAGGTGACCACCACTTACGTCTGCAGAGTAGCAACTCAGTGCCTTCAGCACATCCCCCCCTGCAAAAAGTAGAGGTAACTGGTGGTAAACTTGTTTAATTTCTTTTGTTAGGAGAGAAGAGTTTGGGGACAGGACTTGCATTTGGTTCTTGAAGCAAGTAGATGCAGTGCACCAGTTTCTCTACTCTTGACAGGATGGTGCCTTCAGCACACTCCCCACATCCTTGTCGAGAGTAGAAACACTGGTAAACGTAATTGACTTCAAACCGTTTTTTTCTAATTTGTGAACAATGGATAACAGAACAGACACCTCAGAGAGGCAAACCAGGTCACTGCTGAGGTAAATGGTCTCTTATTCATTGTTCACCCCGCGCCCCCCTCTTGCTCTGTGCCTCATCGTGGCGAGGGGGTGAAACAAACAAGGTCACAATTTTCATTTAGGCCTAGTAGATTTTCTGCATGAAATAAGATGAAACATTTTCATATTTCGATTATTGAAGCATCAATTTACTCAAATTAAACAACTTGAATAAAATTGTAACAAATATCGCAGGATATTATTTGTTGAAATAATGAATCTGTTCACCATTCATCCAGAATTAAAAACATAAGAGATTATGTAAAGTAAGTTGCAAGCAGCGTTGATAGATTCTAAATCTGTGAGAAATAGTTTAATTGGTAAACTGGAATTAAAAATTAAGTAATCTTTCACTGAGGGTGTGCCATAGCATAGTTGGTTAGGGCAGTATGCTACAAACTGGAAGGTCAGGGGTTAGTCAGTGGGGGTTTGTGAAATGAGTAGTGTGTGTGGGTGATAACTATATATATATATATATATATATATATACTGGTTCAAATCCTGTCCGGGCATTTATTTTTCTTATCTTGTCATATTAAGCTTACATTGCTCAATGTCAAAAAGGTTTAATTATAACATTGAAAAAAGCACCACTGCTATAAAGTAAAAATATTCTCTTTAATTTGCCTACTTTCTTAACATATATAAGTGAAAATTGAACTCTTAAACGTTCAGACGGAAGGAAAATAGAAACTGCAGAAATGAAGTTTCTACGTTCAGTAGTTGGTGTGACAATTTTGGACAAGAAAAGAAGTGAGGATATTAGGAAGGATTTAAATAATTTTAATTTAACAAATAGAATTGACAACATGAGAAACAACTGGTATGAACATGTCAAGAGAATGCCTACAGATATAACCCCTCAGCTGTTCTTAAAGTACAAACCAATAGGACATAGAAGTGTTGGGCGCCCATTTACTAGATGGGAAGATTCATTAAATCCCACACGATGTGAAAACAGGTCAAAATGCCTAATTTCATGAAGTAGAAGAAGAAGAAGAATCTGCTTGCTTGTTATAGTAGCTACTAGGTGGCAGTCGAGACAGTTCCCACTTCATCTGCTAATAATAGAGATAATATATACAAGAAAAAATAAATGTTTGTTCTGGAATTGCCTGGTAGTGTAAGTGGTAGCACACTGAGATATCAACTCAGAGGTCCAGGTACAAATCCTGTCCAGGCATTTATTTTTCTTATCTTGTCATTATATATATATATATATATATATATTATATATATATATATTAGGCTTGCATTGCTTAGTCAAAATTTAATTATAACATCGAAATAAGGAAGCGTTACTGCTATAAAGTAAAAATTCTCTCGGTTTGTCACTTGTTACCGTGGCCACTGGAGTGCAGTGGGACAGCATTCCTGCTACCTCTCATGATAGAGTGGGCACGCCGTAGCGTAGTGGTTAAGGCACTGAGCTAAAGCCGGAGGGTCGAGGGTTCAAGTCCCGTTGGGGTCAGGATTTTTAAAAACTAACCTAAACCCTCTGGCAGCACTATGGCCCAGGGTTCGACTCAGCCTCCTAACGGAAATGAGTACCAGACGCTTGTTCTGGGGGTAAAGGCGGCCGTCACGCAGAGCTGACAAACCCGGCTGACTTAAAGTGCTGATTGTCTAGAAAAAGTGGGAGCCTTACCCTCCTACTACCAGGGCCTCGGGCCTTTTGTGGGATCCTATCTTTCTTTATAGTAAAATGTGTGTGCTAGATGCCTCGATAGCTAAATGGAGAGCACTAAAGTATCTTTAGTTGTCTTGGTTCAAATCATAGTTCAGGTATTTTTTTTTCTTTCTGGTATATATACGTTTATATATGTACATATGTCCTGCTATTGTTTATCAACTAATCTTCTCATTTGTTGCCGAGGACTGGTAAATCCGTGTTTTATTTTATGGATAGATGTGTGTCGTCCCCATGATTGGTAAATCACAAGCATCCAGAAAGAATAGCAACGCTAACGGCAAATCCCAATTTTAATTAGCGACTGTTGAGTTGTGTATGAATTATTAGTCATTGTTATGCACATTTTTCATCTCGGAGTCGTCAGTTAGCCTAAATCTGTCTTCATAACATATGAGCTCTTTGTATTATTTCATTTATCTTCTAAACACGTCACACTGACACCTCACATAAGAAGTTAAACCACAGATGGCAAGATGCTACTGGAGCACTGGTGAGCGATTGGCTTCAGAATTTTGGCAGTCGTGGTACCACAAATGAGTTTTTTATTAGCACGTGTCTGAAAGTGCATGCGTAACTACTCCGACCCTAACGAGTGAGAGAACTCGTGCATTTTTCATTCTGCATTGTTTTCATTACTGAATCGAACTATGAATGTGCCAACACCACCTGAAGTGGAATGTTCTGTCTTGTATATTCCGCACGAACACTATCTTGTATAGGAATTCTGGTCCTGCATTGTTTCATTACTGAATTCATACTATAATGTTCCCCAAACACTACCTAAGTTGGAATGTTCGTCTTGTATATGCACAGAACACTAGCTTGTATAGGAGATTCTGGTCTGCATTGTTTATATGAATTCATACATGAAGTG